>VRYO01001681.1:1423705-1439758 GCA_009812075.1 Sialia sialis | reverse complement strand
AAAAAAAAAAGTGAGAGGAGCATAAACTGCAAGAGAGGGTGGGGGAAGAAATAGGCATTGACAGTCAAAATGCAAAAAAGATGAAATGCAATTTTTCTTCAAATGCCTGGAGACAAGACAGATCTCCCTGCTTCCTTCCCCTCCCTTGCCCTCCTGCCTGAAAAGAGAAGAGGTAGTTAACACAGGAAAGCCCCTCAAATAAGCCCTGACAGCCACATATTCAGAAACTGATGGCATTTCTCTAAACACTGTTTGTAAAATGGTAATTATCCAGCAGGCAGTGACAGCTGGCACTTAGCACTGAGAGAGAACATGAGCGGACATGAAGAAAGGGATCCTGCCATAATTGAACAAAGGGTAAAGAAATATATAAAACATAATCAGAAAAATACAAAAATTGCTGACTGTGCTAATAGGTCACCTCAGCTTTTTGGCTCATCTTGAAATGATTGAGTTTGAATGCAAATTCCTACTGACATCCTTCAAATCATTCCACTGGCAATAGCACCTCTGAGGGGAGCAGCAGCAAACCCAAAGGGTTGAGCAGCTGGTGGTCAGCAAAAGCATGCAAAACTGCTGGAGGCCAGTTTTATCACCAAGTGCCTGGAGCACCTGTTTTCCAACTTGTGTCACAAGATCAGCCATTGGGAATGAAAGCCTCTGTGTAGACATTTTCTCCCTACTTCAGACCAACTCAGCTATGCCATAGCATGGCAAAATTGAGTCCTTCACTGGAAGTATCTAGACTGGACAAAGCACCAGGCAATGTGCTTGAGTTGGACAGGGACATGTCTAGGCAGATCTTCTACTCCTTTGCTCTTAAACAAAGAATCCATTTCTGGAATTCTTTTTAGGGCAATGGAGGAGCCTGTAAGTTCAGATATCAAGTCTGATATATCTCCTGGTTGGACTTGGGTAGGGCTCTCCTTTCCTTGCCTTGATTCTTTGCTTACAAAATGGATTGTGTCTTGTTGTTGCTATGCCATATGCTCAAACCAAGGCCTTTTTCCAACTATGTCCTCATCAATGATCAGGGTGGTATCTTTGACCTTAGGGGTTTCCAAAATCACATTCTGAGGCCATTGTATTTGCTTTCTCATTACTTTCATTAGGATGTTACCTCCCTTCCAGCTGGCAGTTGAGAATGCTCTGATCCCTCCAGAAGGCTTCATGACTTACTTTTGCCCAGATCCTTCCTGGAAAGATTACTGCCAGGGTCCAGCAGCATGTACCTTTGATCACAACCCATGATAGGCCCCTGAATCACTAAGTGAACAATGGACTAGCAGTCCTAACAAATGATGCTCAGGTGAGTGAAGTCAGACAAGGACATTTGATGGAGTACTGAAATACAGTACTTTTACCAGTAATCAGCCTGGCACATAGATAGTCCATGCCTGGCATAACACAAAAATGGCAACCAAATTTCATGTCATCCCTTGCCATTCTTCTCTGCCATTGCTTCTCCTTTACCAAAAGACCTTTGAGAAACTGTCCTAATTGACACATACAATTTCAGGAACTGAAGGCAAAAGCTTCTGAATATCTAAGCACACCTTCTTCCTCTACCCAGTCTCAATTCTGTTTTACCAGGTGTTGCTATTACTTGGTCCATCACAGCAAATTATGTCTAAGCTTCTCTTTATGCCATATTCTCCTTGGTGCCAGGTTTGTACGTTAATAATTTTCTCAGCACACATGCACATTTAAAATAAGATAGATTTTCTCTGCTGCAGACAGATACTCCTCTTCACAGTAACTTATTATGCTACTATCTCCAAAGCTGTTTCTTTTAGAAATATGCGTAGACACTTGTATTAACAGTGTAGTTTTCATGATGATAACTGATGATTTGTTTGACTAGGTCTGTTACGTATCAATCTAACTATTTTGTAGTTTGCCTGTGATTTATTTTTGACTGTCTTAATAAAGTTCCAATATTACTTTCAGTAATCAATCTGTTTTCTCTAAACTACTGTTAAATTCATTTTTGAATTGAGTGAGAGTTTGAGTAAAAAATGTATCCCATAAAACTACTGATCTGAAAGTAATCAATATATTTCTAAATGTCCAAATACAAGCAAATTGAAAAGTGAGATTTTTACCATCAGTTGACATTTAAATATATGCATGTTTTCAAGTACAAAATGATTACTTTAAGCAGTAATTGAGCATTTCTCATAAGATATAGTAAAAAAACATCAACAATGAAATTGCTAATGTTGCAACTTAATTATAAACCCTTTTATATGCCAGCACATCTTCACTATTACTTTTGTTGCCAGTCTTGATCTGTAGCACTCTGTCTAATGCAATTTACTATGATTTTTTTTTTGTACACAAAAAGAACTTTCATTGCTTCTGTTTATCTGCCATATATGGGAAAGCATGGACACTCAAAAGATGATACATAACAGTGATTAAGGTTGAAGAAAAAAATATGAGAGCAACACTGCATTCTGTGAAAACTTCTGTGGAGCCACACACTGAAAGGGGGGAACACATACCTGCAGGAGACCAGCAGCAAGAGAAATAGTTCATCTGTAATTTTGGAAAGCAATTTTTGTATAGCCATTATAAGGCAGGTCCAAATGATTTTGGAGTAAACATGATTATTCATTATTAATATTAATGCATTTACCACAGACTCCTTTGTTTCCATGCAAGGTTTCACTTACAATCTAGATTGGCTATTCCCTGACTTAAGGACACTGGAATTTAACAGCTTCTTAATACAACATTTAGCTTCAATGTTATTAAAGATTAAAAAGAAAGAGCTAAGATCACCTAGGACTTCCCCCAAAGGAATTTCACCCATAATTTCCCCATTTCTGACTCAAAAGCTTATGAATGAAGCAAAGAAAATATTTTAGAATCTGATGATGATTTGAAAACTGCAAGTGATGTAGAGCTAACCACATCCTTGGGCGATCTAATTTATTTTATGAAATGAATACAGGCAATAAAGAAATTCCTGTACACCCATACACATACTCATACACCCAAAAGAAAAGCACCTTGATGAGCCTCTCTGTTCCAGTAACAGCTAGTACCAGTCACTGGGCTTTGGTGACTGTCCAAGCATATTCACCACTGATGGAGGAAACTTTTCCTGGTTTTGCCCTATAAAACACACCTGGCACTCAGCACAAGCACTTAACCCATATTAATTTCATAAAGCACTCCTAATGCTGCTGCAAGTTCAGGAAGATGAAGCACATCACCATCAGCAAGGTTGCTGTCAGTGTCTGTGTGTTGTTCCAGTCAGATAGCCATGATGGCTTGTTCAGCTCTTGTTCTGGGGTTTGCAGAGAAGTGGGTGCAAGGTAAGTCACAAGGAGGGGTGCAGGCCAACTCAAGCTTGTCCTATGCACAGCCCTAGAGTATCAAATGTGAAGCAGATCTGTGAATCACACAGCAGTGTTAATGTTCCACCTCTTGTCAGGCATCATATACCCATGGAATCAGTGTATTTCCAAAACCACGGACCTCTTTCAAACTAAAACTAGGAGATTCCCAGCAGTTCTGTTTCTGAAAGGAAAGTTCTCCTCCTGCCTGCCCTTCTCCACCCACAGCTCTCACTGGAGGACAGGTAGGAGGAGAAAAGTGCAAGTAAGTGTGACAAGGAACATTGTGTACAAGTGCTCAGGCACAGGTGCAACAGCATGAAGCACACACAAGTGTATGTGAAATGAAGACAAAAAGAGACAAGAGGGCACACTGAAACAAAGGATCAGCAATCAGGAAGTAAATATGGAAATGTAAAGGAAATGGTCAAGAGGGAGTAAATTGGCAAGAAAGAAAGAGAAAGAGTTTGAGGACACGATGGACTAGGAGACATTCAAGTTCCAGGTACACATGGGAAGATTAGGAATCGAGCACAAACACATTCACAGAGTACCACACAGTGAAATAAGCACAAGTGAAAAATCACAGACTCATTTGGGTGACAAAAAACCTCTGGTGCATCATCCAAGGCCATTGCTCTACGTTGTGGCAGATCTGATTATACTTAAACCATTCCTGACAGATGGGTGACTCATCCCTGCCTTAAATATCTCCAGTGCTTGTGGCTCTAGAGTATGCCTTGGCAGCCTGCTCTGTCACCAAACTGTTCCTAGAGTTATAGGACCATTATGTCTTAGGCTTGTTTGTACCAACCACTGAGAAAAATGGATCCCTATCCTCTCAGTAGTGTTTCTTCATGGATTTGCAGGCAGTGATTACATCTCCCTTCACACAACTTTCCCCCGCAATGAATATATACCAGCCTCCCTAATCTTCTCATTCATGCTACACTTTCCAAACCTATAATTTTTGTCACTCTTCCTGGAGCTTCCCTTCAACCCATTGTGTCTTTGGGGCTGAGTAGAGACTGCAGTAATTCAGCTTCCTGCCTCTTACCTGTGCCATGTCCAGTCATGAAAGGTTGACGACTGGCTTTATTTTCTTTCTTGAATACCATTTGCTTGTCTGAATACCCCTGGCTTTATCCTCCTGAAAGATTCTCTTACGTGCAGAGAAAGACACACACATACATGTGAGCGCAGACCCGCACATCTATTTTATATATTTTTTTATATTTTTATTTTATATATTATATCTATTGATACAAAATCCTTGCCTAGTAGAGGTTCCAACATTAAAAGCTGGCTTAGAAGATAAACTGGGTGAGCCGTGATGAAGAGAATGACGAAGCTGAAGCAGACAATGAAGAACATGATGATGTAACATTACACATAGGAATTTGATGGTATCCTGATGGTGGACTGAACACTGACTATTATTCAAAACTGTGAAGACCATATCCATTCAATAGTGCTCATTTGTCTTCCAGACCCCTGCACACTGCATCCATCATTCTTCCCTCCTCCTTTAAAGCCTTCACTTACTCGACTGGTTAGCCTAGTACTCAACCGGTCTGCTCCCCTATTGTTAAAGTGATGTGCATGAATGATTTCCACACAACGCAAAAATGCCTTTGGCACTATGATTTTAGTTGCAAATGGATAACCTACATGAGGAAAAAATCAAGAAAGGAATGACTGAGTAGGTCATTTGAGATATTATGCGGCTGCCTCCAATTGCTCACTTCAGTTTCTGAAAAGCCTCTTGGGGATTCAATTAGAAGATGGACCTTTAAAAACATCTGGAGAGAATATCTACTTGAGCACCCAAGAATGCTATAGCATTTTCTTTATGGATTTCACAGAGAGAGCAAGTCACAAGTAAAATGCGTAACAAACACAACACATTAGGCCTTGGTGAAAAGACATTATGACAGTAAAGTGACAGACAATTCAAAGAGTCCCTGATTTCCATTTACAATCAGCTGCTCACAAAAGCATGCCATTTCTACACCTAACAGTCTGACCTGAAGGTTGGTACTGGGCCCACTACCAAGGCCCCACTGGCCACTTGTTTGCCCAGTCACACTTCAGAACTAGAGGGTGTGATGAACAGGTAACGCTTTGGCTCTAGGGATTGTGAGACAGAAGCTTAACTCTGAGAAAATCATCTGCAACCAGTTACAGCTACAGCCTTATTGGCAATGACAGCAAGTTATAGATGTGTCTTTGTGGCAGAGTAATGGTCAATAATATTTCTTACCAATACCCTGGAGCAACATCAAGCCAAGAATGGTGTTTATTAAGTCTCATGGAATTTCCTGTCTGTTCTATGATCTGTAGGGTTTTACCTAATTGCACCAGCCTTAAAAGAAAATCTGAAAAATCAGTTAAGAAATGGAGAAGCATCTCATTCCTCACAATGAAAAGAATATGAGATGTAAAATGTCACCACTTTGATGTGCTGGCAAACTTCCTGGAATCAGTCAAACAAAGATAACTATGTTTATAAATATTTGGGATATGAAGATACTGTATAGAGATTGTATTTTTATTTTTATTATAAAAGTGTTTGGGCTTTTTTTTTTTTTAAGAAAAAGAAATAGCTCTGCAATATATTCTAAATGCATACATTAAAGGTTTTTTGCTGTGCATAGCATGTTTTAATAAGGAAGAACCTGAATTCTACTTTCTCTCTACCCCTTGATCAGAGCAAAGTGGCTATTCCCTTCTCAACTTCTCCCAGCAAGAGGTGCTGGGAGGCTGGTGGAACAGCGCTGGAGTTACCAGCAATGGCAGCAGAGGTGAGCAGCACTATAAAGATCCCTTTACCTTACAGCTTTGTGCTGCTGACCCACACCCCCACTATCTAAGAATCTCCCATGTAAAATCAATAGCAATAACAAAATCCCTTGGAGAATTCATGGAGTCTCTCCAAATGACACATCCAGAACTGAGTGGGAGAAATAGCTGGGGATGACTACAGTTGTTTCTGTTGCTCCTGGCAGATTTTATTCAGGGCAAGGGCCCAGGACATGCTGCCCCTGGAACTCCACAATCCAGATAATTGCTTTTCTATTATTTTTACAACCGACATTTCATTCTTAAGACAGGAAAATTGCTGACATGCAATAGAAATGGCTCTCACAGCCATGTGAATTCTGTTCCTGCCCTGCTGGCCTCCATACTAGCCAGTCTGGGACTTTTCACACCCAGCTCTGCCAACGCCACTGCAGCATTCCCTGCTTTTCCTGGCCTCAGGCAAGCTCATCTGCACAGGTCTGCTTGGAGATGAACTTTAGTTGCACCCTAGAACCATACTCCATCCAAGTCTCACCCCTCTGCAGTTCCACTAATGCACCTTGATCCTGAGCAAAAGCCCCTCCTACTATTCCCATTCCTGCGCAAATCCATTCCTGTTTAATTGCTGGCTCTCCCATCTTGCAGCTTTATTGACATCTACATTTTCATTTGCCATATTTTCTTGATTCCCAGCCTTTTCCACATTATTCCTTGTCACAAGAGACAGCATGCCACAACCAATTTTACTTCCACTCAGCTTTCTAAACCTGGTCTGAAGAACAAGTATTACCCCACTAGAAAACCGATCTGAATGCCATTGAGCTGACTGTCAACTGGCTCCATGAAACACAGGTAAACAATTAAGGTACAGTGTATGCAATAATCACCCTGCAGAGCCTTAAGTCGTTTGACTTCTGATTAATGGTGGCAATTGGTGTCAGCTCTGGCTGGCACATCAGCCCATTCTCACCCACCAGAAGGGTCTCTCCAAGCACAGGGAGGTTCTCTTTTGCCTATATTATCATGGCTTTTCACCTTCCGCTTCCTTGACAAATAACCATTCACTCCACAGCCTAGGACTGCAGTGCCTGACTCATCCCAGTCAGCTACCAGCTTGTGGCAAATACCAGTGAATCCCAGCATTTAACACCATTCACTGCATATGTAAGACTCGTTGGATAGTTCACTAGATAGTCAAACCCCGCCTCCCAAAGTAAGGGCAGAGAGCCTACACAGAAACAGCTGGAGGGAGACAGTGTATCATTTCTCTGTTATTAAATATGACTTGTGTTGGATTATTTAAGAGGATGAAGAAAAATTGTGCTCACATCTATATACATGCTTATTTATGTTTGGGGGAATCAGGATTGCCAGCACTCAAGATCAATCAGCCCTTAACAGGGTTCAAGGTTTGGAGAATCACGCCTCGTTTGCCTTCCCATTGTAAATGTAAACTAAACATAGCTCTGGGGAGAGGCGCCAGTTCAATAGCTGTGGAGACTACCCTGCCAAGTTAGTTTTTCAGTCTCAGCACTCTAAACTCAGACTACCTTCATCAGAGTTATTCCACAATTGCAGTCAGCATGGATTTTGGTACTGCAATTCTGTTCTCACCCACAGCAAGAAGATGACCTAGTTTAACCCCACAGCAGTGCTCCCAATGAGCTCAGCCAGACCCACTTTTAATCCCACAACAGATACAGCACTAGCAGCCACAATGTTTGGTTTATCAAAGTGGCAACCATAATATGCCCCCTGCACCACCAACATGCTTCACATTTTACCACAATTCCTTGCTGGAAAGACCAACCTGCTTCACAGCTTGCACAAAATAAAGCCACAATTAGCACCAAGGAGATGAACTTATGCCTAGTCATGCCCATTTGAACCAACAGATTTCAATGGAAGGATAATTACAGCAAAATCAAGTGCTCTAAATTAAAATAAGAACAGCAGAAAGAACTGAAGCACATGGATGTGGCCATGAGTGACTATATGGAATTTTCAACAGCTATACACTATGCTGAAAAGGACTATGGAATTCCCTGCCTTTCGCTGTTCACTTCAAAGTTGCCAGAACCTATGCTGAAGTTCCTAAACTTCAGCTCTTGCTAGGTTTTGACTGTCTCTGCTCAAGGCATCAGGATACCTGAAAAGCTCCAAGGTTTCCTCTAGACTTCTCTGTGTCGCAGCTGAGAGTCCACAAGTCCTAAGGAACACATTGCCCTCATTTCCCAATTTTCCTTTTCATTGGAAATGCCAATATTTAACCAGATCAGAGTCATCTACAGAAAGAGAATCTGACTTTGGGAATCTGTTTTGAAATGAAGGAGTGAACTAGTTCACTGAACAATTAATTCCCTTTCTCCATGCCTTCATCACTGTGGACTTTCTGCACTGCACATGTGATGATTTATGATGTTGACATCATTGTGAAGCTGTCTCACTATTTCACAAAAAGCCTTAAAAAGAGAGTGTTTTGGCTCACTGGTGTTGGGTAAGATTCAGTATTAAAGCAGCATGTGTTTGGAAGGGCTGCAGTCCATAAAAACCTGAAAATCTCTGGAGATGCAGCCATCATTTAGGACAAATGATGGGTGTGTCCTGCCACCTGTGATGTGAAGAGTAGGTGTTTCTGGACAACAGTGGCCTAAAAAGCTCACCACAGTGAAGAGTGGGACTTGAAAATTTCTACTAAAAAGCAGATGACTGTCGCAACTCTTTTTGGCCTCCAATCTTGTGTCCCAAAACCAGAGACTTTTAATCACCATTTCCTCGGCCCCTTTTTTGTGTATGTAGAGTTGCCTGGAGGAGGGAGGGAGGGAGGGAGGGAGGGAATCAGTTTGCTCTGTGTGGAGCTCTCGTGTGAACGCATACAGGACACTGTCTTCACTCCTGAGCACCTCGCTATGCAAAATACATTGACAAAAATGAACAAGAGAAGAGCTGAGCAACAGAGTAGTCAAATAATTAGAGCAATCAAAAAATGAAGGGTCAAAAATATCTGTTGTGGCTGTGAATAGGAGACAGGACACCAATATGAATAAAACAAAGGAAAAAAAGCAAACACAGACCAAATCTGAGACAAATTTCCTGATGGCAAGGTATGGCAGTAGTCTGTGGAACGTCTGCTCCTAAAGAATGCTACTATATCCTTGCTGCTAGAAAACATATCAGGAAATGCAGCTCAGTGCCCAAGAGGCAGGCTTGCTCTGCAGCAGGGGCCAGCTACAGTTAGCACTCCTTGCACTTTCAAATCCATCCATGTTGCCTGTCCCGAGCTCACAGGCAATCTGCCACTGTGCAGATGTTAAGCAGACGTCATCTCCCTCCCTCCATTGGTTGAAGTGATTTCAGGGTAAGATGGTAACTAGTCCCTGAAAGGCTGTGTGCAGAATTCAGGAGGGTGCAGTATGTTGCACTTTGGTGCAACCAAGGGCCAGGGCTCTTCCAGGTAAAACGTTAAGCTATGGTGATGACACAGGCTGATTTCTCAATGCATTTGTGCACACCCAGTCACTGAGTCGCTGCTGAGGAAGCAGCGAGGAGAGGCTCCATTGAGCAGCACTGTCTGTGCCCGACTGTATTGGCCATGGCATTCATCCAGTCCCTTGTCCTGTCTGGGACAGCAGTCAGCACCAGATGCTTCAGGTAAGGTACAAGTCCACCACATGGACAGGTGTGGAACAGCTTATCCCTCTATTCCAGACTTTGTCCTGGGTTTTGAGACCTAGAGAAGCCTTAAACATTACTGATTGTATGTGGCTGGCTCTCTTTCACAGAATGTATACTCCTTGATTAGGACAACTGTGAATACTCTCAATGGATACAAGATCTTATTTATTTCTGAATCCTGCTGAAGGATGGCTATTGATGATGTTACAAGACAATGATTTCTCCAGCCAACTGTTTGTTACGGGGAAAAAAATACTCCCACTTTTTCATCTTGTAGTGCCTTTTTCTTTCATCTGAAAACTGAAGCACTCTCCTAGGAACATACAGACTTTTACCTATTTCTTCTTCTCAGCAACACACAAGTTCTGTGGGTCCCAGACTTCCAAAGAACTTTCTCTTTGCATGAGAATTCTCCCAAGCATATTATTATTCCCATCACTCCGCTCTCAGACATCTCTCTTTTAAGACATGGCCAGTTCAGCATTTTTGCAAGTGAGGTGCCAGCATGGGCACTTTGGGATTGATCCATCCACCACCATATAAACATGCTGCAAATATGTCCCTACAGTCCCTGCTTCTTTCTGCTTTGCGAAGTAACACAGCAGTGCTCTGGCAGTCTCTGTCTTTCCTGTGGCCTTCGCTTCACATGCCCCACACTTGGTGCTAATGTGGTGTGCATTCAAGAAGTGCATAAACAAAGGACGTGATTACTGTGCCTCCTGTTTTGGGAATGGATATATAAGTGAGTGGCCTTTTCAGGGCATTCCTGTAGGAAAAAAAAAAAAAGAAAAAAAAAGTGTTGTGTCTTCACTAAAACCATCTATTAGTCTTTTCCATTATAATCAATAAATCAGTTCCCTTTTTATATGGTGATGTTGGCTCAGCTGTGATTTTCTGATGACAAAATTCATTACTCAATTGTCTCATTGCTTCCTTTCTAAGTTCAAAAACATCCATTAGCACCACTATGTGAAGCCCCATTAATCTGCTTTCATTATAATAATGTTCTTATTCTTTCTTAGCATCTTTATTGCATCCCACTCATCCTTGTTGTCTCATAGGAGCTTTTAATTAATGCACTAAGAACTGATATAAAGAACCAGCATTTCTTTTTCTTAGATCTAGCATTTTTTGTTACTGGACAGAAATTAAATGCATTTACTCAGGTGATCCTATTATAGAATGGAGAGAGCTGGCACACGATGTAGTCTGAATGCTTCAGAGCTGATTTGATTTTGCAGGGGAAAGTACAGTTAAAATAACTTCTTATTGGCTCCAAATACTCATTTGCTCTCATTCTACTAACTGTCTCCTGAAAAACCTTTTTCAAAATGGGAAGGATCTATCACATCTATGCAGTGCTGTGTCCCGACTCTGATTTATTTCATAATGCAAATCAACAAATGTACCCTTTAGCAAAAGAAACTGCTGGTGGGCTTCAAAGTAAGGTGAGAATGATTGTCCAGTTACTGAAGGTATCAAAAATGATACCTTACTCCCCTCCTTTGCCCACAAACCTGAACCCTGCCTCTTGTCACTTACACCCATTCCATGAGAAAAGAAAATATGGTGTAGAATCACACAGGTTTAGTGTCCCTGTTCTATTTCCCACCCTCTTAGTTTCTGCCCACTGCAAGATTCAAGAAAAGAAAACAAACACTTGCACTTTCTACAGCAGACACATACAGTGACTCATAGATGGGCAATGGCAGTTGTAAGGCCCCTGGGCCTTCAGTCAAAAAATGTATTTTTTAGTCCTACACCCAGCAGAGCCTCTGGGGAAGCCCTTTCACTGGCCCCATTCTGTCTTCTGTTTGGGTCACCAGTGCCAGTGACAAGGGCTGTAACACAGTCCTGTCCCCTGCAGTGACGGGTCCCTGGTCACCACCAGGGTCTCTGGGTGTTACGGCAGAACAGCTGAACTGAAAGGCTCTTGAAAGCAGACTTCTGCTTTTGTCCTAAAGATTTTCCCTACAGGAAGAGGACACTTTGCTGCTCCATACACAGCACACTGTGGTCTCCTCCAATGCTCCAAACAGCATTTGCATCAGTCCTCACAGGGCTCAGTTCAGCCCTCCCTTATTCCAAGGTGCTCATGTGCAGCTCAAGCAGCTGGCAAGGAATCTCCACACACATTTCCAAAGAGGTAAAAACAGTTTTCTTGGGAGCAAGGGCTTGGAACTAGTTGCTGTCAATTTGACTGTGTATATCCTACTTGAGAATTCCTTTCTGTGAAGGAAGATGGCATGCATTTGGGTGAGGGATTAAAACCAGATGACAACTATTTGCCCTGTCCTTCCAGCACAGGTTAGACAAGAATCAACAAATGAGGAATATTAAATTCCCTTCATTTGCTCCTCACAAAGGGACAAACAAAATTGGTGAACAATGGTTTTCTGTACCTCTCTAATGAAATCACCCCAGCACCTTAAACATTGTTAGTCAATGGAAAATTGGCATGTTTACTTCCTTCTAGGAGACCAAATGTAGAACTGCCTGGAAAAACAGGCAAACAAAGGGATACGTTGTGAGCTGATATCTCTGACAAGTCAGAGGGAAGAAAAAATTGTACACATATTATAAAATTTATCATTAGAAAATAGAAAACCCAAATTCAAGAACTTTGTATGATACTTCAAAAGAGAAGAAGGAAAGGGGAGGAGGAAGGGGAGAACAAAAGGAAAAGAAAATCTGTCAAGAATTTTCTCACTGCATCCAAAATGCCTCAGTGAGCTGAGATACAGAAACAAGCTAATTACTGTCTTCCTTTTACTCTTTCAGTTCTGAACTCCACATACAACATTTTTCGTGATTATTAATAAAGGAACACTTTCATGTCTTTCTTATTAAGAGTTCCGGCAGTAGGAGAACAGTATCTGACAGATACCATATGGGATAGGGTAGAAATAGGAGGGAATAAAGGAAAGGAAGATAGAAGCAAAGAGGTGACTTAGAAATCCCTCCACATTTCCTAGGATGTATGTCCAAAGTACAGCAATTTCACAAGTATAAGGTGCACCGGATTATAAGCCACACTTCCGGGTTGTCAGCGAATTTCTGAACTTTGTCCATATATAAGGCGCACCAGACTATAAGGCACACTTTGTTTTGCAGCGAGGATCCACGTGCAACAAAGTAATGAATTAGTAATGGAATCACGTGATCACGGGGTTTACTGGCAGGTGCTCAATTTGCAAACATTTTTCACGGATTGACGAAGCTTTTAAATGCAGCCCCAGGTGCCCTCCCCATGTTGTGGGCCCCGGCACTCCTGCCCACCCCCAGCGCTGGCTGGTGCAGCTCTCATGGCTTGGCAGCTCGGCTCCACAGCTTGCACTTCTGAGCTGGCAAATTTCTGAACTTCGTCCATATATAAGGCACACCAGATTATAAGGCGCACTTGTGGGTTCCGATCAAAATTTTTGTCAAAAGGGTGAGCCTTATAGTAATGAAATTACTGTACTAGAGTTTTTTCATATAACTGGAGTAATTTCTGTTCTTCTATACTCTTCAATATTAACTTCCAGGGCTCTGAAGCTTAAGGCAGCAGGGACAGGACATCCTCTGCATGAATCAAGGGTCTCTGTGTCCATGAAAAGGCAAGTCCTACCCTTGAGAAGTTAGGGGAGATGTGGGACAGGCACGTAGAACATGAGTAGAACTCTGTCAAAGCCAGGAATGCAGTCAGAGCTGCCATACTTGCAGAGATGGTAAGGGGAGCCTGAGCTGGGAGCAGGAGGAGGCACTGGCAGACCTGGTGTGGAGAGACCTGGTCCAGATGTCAATCAGAACAGAGATCCACTGGTTTGATGGGGCTTCATATGGCTCCCAACCACACATGAATCAACTCCAGCTTTTGCTTTCAGGTCCTTGCTTCCACAAACATCACAAGGCTGGAGTTAGAAAAACAACAGAAATTCTTACAGTGCAGCCCCCATCCTCTTTGGGAGACTAAATATTTTCCCAGTTTGGAAGAGCAGCCTAGAAGAGATGCTTGTTTGAATAAGCCAGTGCAGAGGCCAGGAACCAGGAGGCTCAGAAGAAGGACACCAGCTCACTGCCTGAATTCTGCTGTACTGCACATTCAAGCATCTGCCTAACTCTTCACAAGCATAAAATCAACTGTCTCTCTTTTCACAGTGCCATTGTCTGTCTTGCATACAGACTTTGCATCCTGTCTTACCAGCACTGCAGACCCAGCTAAGCAGAGATAACAGATACTTGGGTGCAGACTCCTAAACCAGTCTGACAACTACTTGCTCATAGCAAAACAAACCCTCTTTCTCATCATCCATGAGACACTGGCCAAAGATTATGGTAGGGGGAGACACAGAGTCTGTAAAGAATTTTTACCTGTGATCACAACATCTTCAAACTCCCTCCAGGCTATAAATCCTCTTGAGCAAATGGAGATGCACAAAATATTGTGTCATCTATTTCCCCATACAACAGGGGATTTCAGCATGTGCCACTCAGTGGACCAAAGCTCTGTACCTAAAAGGCACTATTTGTTCAAATCAAACCCTCATGTGCTGGGGTTTCATCATTACACTTACCCAGAGGCAACAGCAGGTAAGGCTCTGCCATTTAGTACAACATCTTCCAAGAAATTAATTTCAGAGCAGAGCTTAATAATGACTGTTTTGCTTAGAATTAAATAAACCCTCACATTGAAATAAAACCTGTCCTTCCAATGGAGCACTGTAGGCTTTTAAGACATGTTTTGTAGTATGCATAAGGATCTTTGGATTAGTTGTTCATTTCTTTCTCCACAGAAATTATAGACATTGCATGACTTAAAGAGACCAGTCTTGACAATGCAGCTGGTCTCATCAAATTCACTGCAATTACTGGGATTCAGCTCTGCTCCTGGAATTTTGCTTTGTAGCTGCAGGAGAGTCACAAGGAGAACCTATTCCAGGGCAGATATATGGTAGAGATGCTCACTAATGCACTGTATGCCCTCTCTTCCTTGTCCTGCCAGAATGATGTTGGCTAGATTGGGGAAAGGGCTAGTAAGCGCAAAAAAGAGAGTTGTCAGAACATTTAATTGCCATGCCAATGTTGCGCAACATGATAGTGCATAAGAAGCCAGCCAGGAGGCTGCCATAATTTAAACAACCCTGGTTATCCTGAGAGAGGATGCTGAGAGGACTCCTTAGAAGCACTACTCCAAAAACCTGGGTTGGTTTAAAGCACCTTCGTCCTTCAACTAGATCAGTTTGTAGCTTATGTCCCAAAACCAACAGCAAAGATAGGTGGGGAATCTACAAGTCCTGAAGCTGTTTTCATTTGTAGAGAGCTGTGTAAGCAAACAAAAACCCTACACTCCAAGTGTCAGTTGCAATTACTCCTCTACCCATCCATACTCATGACCCTCGTCAAATTGAGTCTTCAGTGTTGAAGGTGAACACTGGAGCTTTTCAAAAGACATGAAAAAATCTGGGCAACTCTGCTGCCACTACCACTGGCACAGCAAGTACTCAAAGAAATGTGTGTAAAAGAAAACCTTAAAAGCTTCCTGAAAAATGACAGTTTATATTCTCTTTGGGTGAGGAGGGGCTAATAGGTGGCATAACACCTCTTTCCAGAGTACAGAGCAATCACTGCTCTTAAATAAAACAGGAGTTAATGATTCTGCTGATTTACAACCTATTTTCCACTAATACATCCAGCAGTGAATTCTCAAGTGTCTTTCACCATATGCAAATGTGGAATACAGGACAGTGATAAAACTATGTTTAGCAAGAAGATGAGAAAACAAATGATAGGTAGGAGCCAAAATTTCACATCTAGGTTAATTTGTTAATGCATTGTAACTTCTTCTCTTTTTTTATTAAAAAAGAGACACTGACTAATTTCCTTCAAGACATATGAAAACAAACTCCCTCTTGCCTTCAAAGTAAACCAAATAGGGATCTAAGCACATCGATTTTGCTAATGAAACCTGGCTGCAGCCTTAATTATTATTATCTCTTTGTGATAGATTAGCCATTTACCCAGATTATATAGACATAGTGAGATTAGATTAGATTAGATTAGATAAACCAGGCTCCATATGCTTTTTCTATCTCCCTGTGCAATATAGCAGTTGGCTAACTGAATCCCTGCTTGTGTTCCTGGCAATGAGATATCTTACTGTGTTTATTTAAACTCTGTTTTCAATAAAAATTGATCAAGTTTCAGAAAGAAGAGGTAGTGAAAGAGGTACAGTAATTTCACCATTATA
>VRYO01001681.1:1344230-1422705 GCA_009812075.1 Sialia sialis | reverse complement strand
TGAAATTACTGTATTTAGATTTGCGGGTTACCCTAATTTCAAAAGCCTAATAGTGATGGAATGTAGGGCCATGGAGCACTCTTCAAGGTCAGCTGTTATCTTCACAGAAAGTGAGCAGAGGTGAAAAGAAAAACCCACAAATGCAAAAGAGACATTGTAGGTCTCCTACAAAGATGCACCTGCTGACAGGCTCCTACAAGGAAATGGGGACTCTTTAGTTAACAAGCTGTATAGGATACAATTTCTTTGTAAGAACAAACCCTGGGATTAAAAGAGCAAGCTTGGATAAATCTTGTGTGATCCTGAATACATTTAATAGGGTGCAGCCAATTTTTCTAACTGAAAGGGAAGGAAGAAAATCTCAGTCCTTATCGGGCTTGTAAGGTTACTTTAACTCCCTAGTAGGCTTTACCGTGATGGGATGAGATAATTAAAAAAAAAAAAAGAAGAAAAGTTTTATTCCTTTTTAACAATCTGAAGCTTGGAAAACAAAGATGGAAATGTTGCACACACTTGGAATGGATATGATCTGCTTTGCAGTCAGAATGTCCAGCAATGTTTTATTTTATTTTTTTTTTTGTCAAATAAATGTTTAATCTGCTGTCCAAAAATATTAAAACTTTCAAGATAATTTTAAAAGACAGGCCTTTTGCTCCAGAGCTTCTGTCCTTCAGTATCCCTTCCTACAGTGTCCATTCCACATCAAACTGCAAACATGGATACAGCCTTGCGCCGAGAAACCTGCATTCTGAATGTTCTCTATTGGAAAGGTTGTAAGGCAATTCAGCATCAAAGGCTGGGAAGAAATAAAAATCCCTTCATGGCATTTGTAAGGTCTTGTTTCTGCCCTGAGAATCCTTCCACAAAAAAATCAGGAGTAGTAAACAGTAAGGACAGCACATCACCTCCTCATTCCAAGAACACTTGACTTAACAGTAAGAGCAGCTTTACTCCATATTCTTTTGTTCATTTTGCTTATGAAAGCCATAAGGGTCTGGCCATGTAGAGCAGCTTTTATATATGAAAATGCCATCATACATACTTTATTCAGAAGTTTTTCAAGGTTTTCTATTGAAAATTATGGTTAACAAGTTTCTTCAAGTGCATCCTGCTAGCTCACATGGATTCTCCTGTTTGCCCCTTATGCCTCCTATATTTTGCTTAAAGAAACCAAATTCTGTTCCCTAGGTACTTCTCAGATAGAAATAAACTTAAGTAGGTTTTTCCTCACAGGAAAGTTTGTCAAAAATTTGGAGAAGTGCTTAAAAATGGCATTTATTCAGCATAAGCCATCAAGATGGTCTGAAAAATCAAAGTATTAAGGACAGCTGGAGAAAGGTTAAAAAGCAAGCTGAATTGATATTGCGTTATGGCTCTTTCTTCCAGGAGTCCCATGCTTGATGTTCCACTGCACTCTGTATTACAGTTGGCTTGTTCCCTTCTTCTGTCCTGCCTCATTCTACCACTTGCACATACACGTCAGCTTAATTTCTTCAAAGACGGAAAAGACCAACATTGTTCCTTCTCCCTGCCTTGTAATAATGAAAAATTGCACAGGAAGACAGAGTAATGCACAGAGAGAACTCTCTTACCCCCCTGTCTAAATAGCTCCAGAGTGTGGAGCTGGGGGCTGCCACCCACTCACTTGATTAAAGTGCTTCGTGCTTTTGAGATTGCCCTGGTCTTTTTGGGATTTTTTGCTCTTTTTTTTTTCTTTTCCCAATTTCCCAAGAGGTTGGGTGGAGCTCTGCCTTCTTCAGGACTTGATTGTTTGTATTTTTCTGTTTTGAAAGCTGTGTGATTCACACTTTGATTTACAGTCAGCCCCAGGAGAGCCAGAAGACCCTAATGAAAGAGCAGGCTGCAAGGGTAATTAATACCTACCAGACATTCAACTGCACCGTTAGTGAGCAATATGTGCCTCTGTGTGTGTGTGAGCACTGGCAGCTGGAGATGCACAGGCAGAGACGATGATATCCACTGGTAAAGCTCTGAGCACCCTGTTAGCCACAGCCACAGTTCCCGAAGAAAGGAGACACACCCAAATGAAATTTCCGTCACAAAGAACAAATCTGCAGAGGGGCTGGGGTCGTGGTGAGATGAGGTAACTGCAGGAAGCCAGGGAATGGGCTGCCACTGAGAGATACAGGAGGGAGGCTGGTGCAGAGCATTGATTGGGGATGCTGCGATGGAGAGAAGTCGGGAGGGTGATGGATCACTCTTGCTTAAAACAAACAAAAACCAGGCAGCTTGCCAGGAATGGCTTAGGCCAGTTTCATTAAAACTCTTCATTCATCATGCTGAAACGAGGTGATATTTGTTATTGCAGCCATGGTGTGCTGGTGCAGGAGCTATTAGAAGAGTGGGTGGCAATACAAGGAGGGGGCAGTGGGAGGAAATGGGAGGGTAATGAAGGATGGAGGCAACTGGGAGGTGACAGGGCTCAAGTATCACTTACCGTCCACTGAAGGACAAAAATCACCCTCTCTCTCCTGCATGTATCAGGGCTGATAAGGCTTTGCCTCCATCCAGACAAACTTCCAGGATAGGAGACGACTTCCTGCTTCCAGGGGTATTTATTCCCATCATTAGACCAAATAATGGCACCAAAACATGCTGGGGGTTGCTGCAGTGTAAGACTCAGCTGTGGTCATGAATCCACTTAATGTCACCTCAGGAAATCCTAACATCATGATGCCCAAATAAAAGCACTACACTTGCCCGGAAAGGGACTGGCTGGATCTCTTACACCTTTTCCATCTCTGCAATCTGCATTAGATTCTGCCCTCACTGCCCAGGCATCCAGGGAAAGCAGAAACCTGCAGAGGTGGAAACTGAATCGCTACACCCTTGAATTTACTCTCACTTTCCATTACATTGTATCTCCCAGGCAGCTCTGAGGACACAGCACCATCAACACAAAGCACATCACCATCCTGCAGCATAAGCTAGAGAGGGCACGGCTTTGTGAGTGACCTTAATGTCATCACCAAATCCCCTCCAAAGATGTAATCTTCCTGTCCACCTGCATTCAAACAAACCCCTCTCTGAACCTTTTCGTCACGTTCCCAGGCAGCGACCCACACACTCTGCAGCTGCATTGCAGGCATTAAGGCCAGCCTTTGATTTTAAAGCCCAGTGACTGCAATTCCTCTAGAGAAATCAGGCTCCACATAAGTGTACATATTAAGTGACATCCATGCTGTCTTGAGCACAGGGACTGCAGCTGTGTAATGTCTATGTGCTGATGTGTATGGTGAGGGAAGAGAAGGTGAGAGCTCAGTTTGTTGTGATGTGTTTTACTGAGCAGCAAGAATTCCTGCTTCTACACTAATAATAGAAATCTGGAAATACAACCATTGAAGGATTGAGACGAAGGAAAAAAAGGAAAAAAATGTGTGCGACAAGGAACATTTATGCTTATTTACTTATTATTTACTTATTTTCATACACACAAACAAAAGAGGCCTTGGGGTGTGCACATCCATGTGTCTAAGCTGTGCCACCAGTCTGACTTGAAATTGTAGGTCTTAAATTCCCCAGTCTGAGCTCTTGCTTGGAGTAAGAGCTGGCATTTATTTCCACAGTATGTTACCCTTCCAAGAGAAATGCTTTGTATGTCTGAGTGACCTCACAACACAAAAGCAAGAAAGCTGTCTCTGGGGAGACATTTGAAACACTGAAATTGGTGTGTACAGGGCCCTCAGAGGAAATCTTAGCATCCCTCTCTGCCATGGTCCTGGTGACAGGCTGGTAATGGTGTCTGTGCATTGTGGTGCTCACGATCCTCACACTCCAGCTATAGAAACAGGTGAGAGCAAGAGACAAGACCACACAAGTTACATCTGCAACATCACCAGTCCATCCCATTCGCAGCTAAGGGGTGTTTTTGCTATGTTCTTTGGTGCCACAAAGTACAGGCTACAAACCAGCATGCTCACTGTCTGTGTTTGAAAGGATCTGCTACAGGAACAGCAGCTGCATAATGGTAATCAGAACTAGCCCAAGATTTTTGAAAGGAACATTTTCTGGAAGAAAATTCAAGTTGAACTGAAACAGCATAATTTTCACAAAATATCAACTGCACTGAAATCTTCAAGGATAAAATTCATGACAGCATCTCATTTAGATAAGGCTGAAAAAAACAGTTGATATTGCATTATATGAATATAACACAAACAGGAAGCTAAATGCCTTGGTAAGTTTAAATTAAAATAGTTTTAGACTCTTCATGGATGTTTCCAATATTGTAACTTTCCCCTCAGTTTTTCCTCAGGTCATGTGACAAAAGTTTTGAAATCTTAGATTTTCCAAAGATGAAAAACTAGTTTTTGATCACTTAGAATTTCTCCAGGAATATATTTTTTTGGCATTTTTACCCATTTTGCCCAGAGAAATGAATGTCTTCACTCCCTAGAAACACAGCATAAGTAATCTCTCGCTAGAGACAACCCCAAATCTGTACGCAGCTGTGTCTGATCCAGCAGCTTCTTGAGCTAATGGTCCAGTGGCTCCCAATATTCACATTGTCCATGTCTTTACACATATATGTCTGTTCTTAGGTGGCAGACCTATTTAGGCTGTGGACAGCTTAGACTTGCCTGCAGACTAAAAGCTGGACTGGACTGCTATGACTCAGTGTCAGAGACAGGGACAGGATTTAAGTCTTACACCCAACATCCCACTTCCCTGCTCTTCCAGACATATAACACTAATTTGGTTCTCAAAGTGCAGGGCTGGTTTTCCAATGTATGCCTTACCTTAGCTGATTAATAACTCATCCACTAGAAACTTTCTCCTAATGCTTGACCTAAATATTCTCTGAACTTCCCTTGTTGGCTAGTAAGAATAATTGGTCTCTCCTCTTTGCAACATACTCCTTCATATATCAGCAGACAGGCCTCACATCTTCCTTCTGCTTTCCCTGCTCCAGACTTCAACAGCCTTACACCGTTGGTGTAAGGTGAGGGTGTAATTTGGCCCATTCACACACAGCTCTTTCAGCCTTCCCCTCAGAGGGCTTCCAGCATGAAGAATTAGTCTGGTTTTCTCTGCTTTGATGGTACACAGGGGTGTTCTTGTTTCTCCAATGTGCATGGCACAGCTGTGCCTCAGGAAACTGGATTTTAAGATAATCATATTTGCCCATTTACATCAATTGTGGGACTGAAAGGTTCTAACAAAGGCTGTTCTAAAATCAATTTTTTCTGATTTAAAGGGGCTTTTCTGCATTCCAATAATGAGAATAAAACACTGCATTTCACCAAAATCCTATTACACTGCCATGAATATCCCATTATACTGTCAAGAACCAGGTGGTGGTGCTCCATGGTGTCCTTATTGATGGGAAGTTATCCTTCTTAAAGGTTCAGTTTGAACAAGGTCTCAGAAAGCCTGGATCTTTTCCTGTGGTGCACCAATGCCCAGCAATTCCTCCTGAGCTGCAACCACCCTGATGATCCCTGTCAGTGCAGATCTCCCTTCACACTACACCAAATGGGCAACTGAAGATCCTCACTATCTTTCAAGAGGTTCCCATCAACCTACAGCATGAGGCTTGGAAGAGAGAAGTGACATCTATGGCTGCTTTCTACAGAGGCCACCGTGCATATTCAGGAACTAGGGCACCAGATCTTTGGGTCATCTTGGTCCAACTTGTCATTTTGATCCAAGTCCTCCATCTGGTAATTTTTACCAGCAGCCCCAGGAAGCTGAGGAATTCTAATTTAATGGACACAGAGGGATATACTAGTCCTATCAGGTATACATATTCTTCCCTCCTTTCCATATTTCTGAAAGATCCCAAATCAAGGCTCAGACATTTCAGCCTGGCTAAAGAGGGAAGGGAGACAAGCAGAAATCTGAATCATAACTTCTGAAAAGTTGAGGAGGATTAAAACCCTTGGGTCCAGATCCAGGAATAAATTTTACAGCTGGCACCTGTTTGCCTTCATTACAAATGAAATGCAAAGCTCTGATTACACCACAAGTTTCAAGGCACTTAAAAGCTAACTGTGGATCAAACTTTTTCCGATTAAGCCATGTTCCACCTAATCAAATTAGCTCCTGCTTTCTCCAGATGGTATCTCCCTTCACTTTTGTAAACTAAAATAAGTGTGTAAAGGGATCCTTCTGGGTTGTCTTCCCACCTTTCATTTCAAAGATACTGCTATTTCTTCCACTCGTCTCAGAAGAAATCAAGAAGATAAGGCCCTCAGCAGTACCTCCTTCACTTACAAATACCAACTAAAGCCCAGAAATTACACCTGACTATAGGAATACACTTTTTAACCAGAAAAGTGATCAAACACTGGAACAGGTTGCCCGGACAGATTGTGGAGTCTCCACCTGTGGAAATGCTCAAAAGCCAACTGGACATGGTCCTGGGCAGCCTGGTCCAGCTGGCCCTGCTTGTGCAATGGGGTCAAACTAAATGATCTCAAGAGATCCCTTCCAAACCCAGCAGTTCTGTAATTCATTCAACATCTCAGGGCTTTGCTTTGCTGAAATTGGGGGATATGCAGCGGTTTTCACAAAAAGTTATGGAATACAGAAAGTCTTTACTAAGAAAGGACCCACTCTTCAAAATTCATTTAAGAAGAAAAAGTAGAAAAAAACACCCCACTAAAAGGATACACTGAAAGTGTGATAGCTCCACAAGTATGCTAATGCAAGGAAATGCTAGAACTACATGGCACATATTCCTTAAATAATAAGATATATTGTGTCACTCACTTCATAACTTATGTAGTATACAGATGAGTGAGCAAAGATTTCTCAGCTACATAACTTGTCTGTGCCTTATCAAACCTTAATATTCTAGTGCAGTTTGCTCTTTCTTTGCTTCTTCCTTTTTTTCTCTTTCTCACTTTCTTTTCACTCCAACAATTTATTTCCTTCTTTTCTTTCTCCTCCTTTCTTCCTTTCTTTTACTCATTTCCTTCTTTTTCTATAAAGAAAAAAAAAACAATAAAAATCCAACTAAAATGCTGTTAAAAAGAATACATTGACATTTTTGGAACCTATAGTTGAGATTTACAAGGTGGTCTGAGGGGTTTAGAAGTACAGCTCCCATTTATTTACTTGGTGATTCCAAAGAGCCCTCTATGGACAAAACTTGGAGTGGATTTCCTTCTCTCTACACATATCAAAGACTTCTGGTCTTCTTTGGGAGAGTGATGCTCCAACCTGCCTTTATTTTTCTTGTGCATTGCAACCCACACCTAGTCTGCAAAATGGGGAGGTGGATATTATTCTTAGATCCCTTTTGATATCTAACTAATAATCAGCAATTATCCCAGAAGGTAGTGCCAACTACCCTCACACCAGTAAATTCTTCCCCTTCCTTGCTATTCACAAGCACAGATTTCCAAGTTTGCACTGACAGAAAGGCTGCGCTTTCTGCTCAGGTGTGCTTGACACACCAAGCATCCTGGGCCACACACACAGACCTCCTGCAGGGCTTCCACAAATCTTTCAGCAGTGCCCAATAAAGGTAGGGAAGAACAACCCACGGCTGCCATTTCTGACAGATAACCAGAAACCTGAGAGCTGCTTCATAGAAAACTGGACTTTTTTGAGGACTGACAGACACTGCCAGATCCCACTCTTATCTGGAAGTCATGGTTGACTTGTCCTGCCCACTGCCAGGGATTCCCCCTGCTCTGTGGTCAGATCCTGCAGGCTCGAAGGGGTTGATGGAGTGATTGCCAAGTTCATATGTAGTGGGTCTCATCTGGAATTGGCTTGAACCAAGTGGGAAGACACAAAAGACGCAGCGGCATGCTAGTAACAGATAACCTGGGCTTGACAGCCGGACGGGCATCACCTGCCCTCAGAGAGGAGATGAGTGCGTTATCTTCCAGCTGCACATGCCCAGCAGCCACTCACAGTGTTCTGAGGGGAGATTTAGGCACGTGCATGCAGACACACAACAGTTCTTATCTTCTCATTTATTTTAAAACAAGTGAATTTATCTGGTCCCAAGAAGAGAAATAACACGGGAATTCACTGTGCTGCCACATATTTTTCAAAGAAGACATCCCACCCGTGGTCAGTGTGCTTCACAGGGCAGTTCTCACATGGCTGTTATTCAGCTGGGAGAGCAAATGCATTTTTCCAGGGGTCTTTCCCAAAAATCCAATGGAAGAAAAGAGAGAAGGGATTCTTCTTGGATATAAGGCCCCTTTGCATCTATCCTGGGTGCAAATACATGCTTGTGTCTCTTGAAGCTTTTCATAGTTTTCAAATGCCTGATAAGACAATATTGGCTACTTTAAGCACAAAGCATCATCACAAAATTCATAGACTCTTTTCTCACCTCCAGCACAGATATGTCACCCTCTGGAGCCAGTATACCTTACACCTTTACTGACTCATGCTGTGTAGATCCAACATAGAGCAATAAAACCTTTGTTTCTTCCCGTCCTTCCCTCCCTCCCTTCCTCCAACTGTCCCTCCTTTTTACATATTATCCTCAACTGGACAGACATTCAGCCTCAAAAGGCACTAAAGCACAGACCATTTTGCTCAAATGCAGAGCCCTCACTCTACACTCTCCCCCTTCCCCAAAGCCTACCCTAAAATAAAGCAGGAGATATCTCAGGTCCTCACTTCCCACTTCCTGCCCTCATTACTTCACAGCCTGCAAGGATATGGTTTCTAATATTGTGTACAACATCTGCTTTAAACTAAAAAGGCAGAAAGAAGCATTATGCATTGCTGCCTTTTAGAGAGAACTTATCTGCAAATAAAACAATGTGCCTGTGTGCCCAATTGGGGTCTTTTGTTTCACTGCTGATTATTTAATTTCAAGTGCCCTCAGTGTCTCAGGCATTTGCCACAAACGAATGAAGATGCAGCTCCTGTGTGTCAGGAATATACAAGCTCAATTCAACACAACACAATGAGTGAAGGTCATGAACAAGCAGGAGGATAAGCAGAGGCACGAGTGGGTGGTTAAAAGCAGATCATTATTACTCAGCAAGGCCTCGACATAAAATAACGGCTTCTGTTCAGTCTGTTTTGGAGAAGCTTTATTACCTCATTCTCTCCCCATAGGCAAAAGAATAAGGATGAGTTCACCCAGCTCATCTGACTGAGATTTGGCAAGTGGTTTCCTGAACAAGCTTGGGGATGGTGCAGCAGGGCAGTGAAGAGGGGACCCATGGACGATGAAAAGGTTAAGGAGAACATCCATGCTGTCACAGCTCCTTGAGGCATCCAAGAACCAAACTCAATTGCTCTTGACTCTGCACAGCACTCAGGAACAGAGAGAGGAAGAGTCAAAGCATAGACAATATAAGCCCAGACCCCAGTGCCTGCTACAATCAGGGTACTGCAGAGAGGAGCAGGCAGGGCAAAGGTTGTGGGACCTGCAAACTGAAGGTGAGAAGCTGGAGCTGGAGTTGTTGAATTTGATTTGGTCTGGCTGCCAAAATCCATTTTGTGGCAATGGAAAACACTTCCACCCTTTCTATAGATGCTGAGGGAGCCCCTCCATCAGTCCTGAAGCTCAGTCTGAATTTCCTTTATGACCTGATCTTTCACAAGGCTCCAGATGAGTCAGGTGTGCCCAACTCATCTCCTGTGGAGTGGCACAGCCTGTGCTTTCTGAATAACCTGTGGTCTGAAACCACAGGCACTTGCTCAACAAACAGGTTTCCTACGTAACCATTTTTCCTTCTTCTGAATCTCTGAAGCTATTTTGCCATGAATGTTACAGCTTCCAACAGTCCATTTTGGTCCTTATCAGATTAAAAAAAAAAAAAAAAGAAAAAAGAAATAATTTGCAACCATTTTTGTCTAAATTTGACTGCCAGTCACAATTCTCAACTCAAAAAGCTCTTTGGCAGAGCACAAGAAACGCTATAAGCTGCAGAGCTTCATTATTTAGTTTTCTCAATCTCTACATGTATTATTTAACTTCTTGGCAATAATGTCACGGACATAATCCAATAGAAATGCAGAGAAACAAAAGTACCCAAAATTTCAGAACAGCTCAAAATGGTTTTCAGTGCTTTTTTAATAGAAAGTGGAGGGGAAAAAAAAAAAGAAAAAGAAAAAAGAAAGGAGGCATAACATTATCAGTGTAGAGATGACACAGCAGGCACACACTTAGGGAGGCAAATCTAGATCTCTCTTCCAGCAGGAAGTCTTTATCTACTGGAACCAACTGAAAACTTCCCCAACTGCTGCCTGTCCCCCCACCCCCCCATGATTCAACAACACACACCCACTCACCCCCTTGCCAGGTTAAAAGCTACATTTCTCAGAGAGAAATTTATAGAGTGACCAACCTCATTTACATGCCTCAGCTTCCCCAGGGCAGGATAAATTTCTTTTCACAGGTGTCCATGAGGCTGACTTACCCAGAATGCACATCCAAACAGGTGAGATATCCTGAACATAAACTACCCATTCCCAGCACAGTCCCTGGTTGTGTTTGCCATCTGAATCCTGCTTCTATTTCACCTCTCCGTTCTCTCTAGTATTTGTTTGTTTTCACCGCAAGACCAGGGTAGAAATGTTGCTCTGTTTTGTAGAGGTAAAATGCCCACAAGAAATAACAAGAAGAAGGAGAATCAACATTTATAGTTTACAAGGTGCCTTGAAATTCTGATATTAAAGGTCCTTTTTGCTGTTATTCTAAAGTATGCTCTTAAACAAATAACCTGCTCAGCTACCAGGATGCATCCCTTTTCCTACATTATTATTATTACTGTACAAATGTTAAATGGCCCTTCATTTTCTTCAAGGATCAAGAGTTTATTACAAAAACCAATTTGTTCCTGATGCTGAGGAGCAAGCTGATGAAACCAAGTACACACAAGTCCATGGCTGAGACACAAAAATAGATGCCCCCTGATCCCATCCATCCACACTTCCTTCACTCTGAAATGCACTTTATCACTGCACTCAATGCACAAGGAGCATACATTAAATGTGTGGTGGCAAAGACTTTGAAAGTACAAAGAACAAGACTGATTGGAGAAGGGGTAAGAGGATTTGCTGCAAGGATGAAACATTACAGAGCAAATGATGCCAACAAGCAGATTTCTCGGACAGGCAGCATGTCTGCATTCTCACAGTCATGCTGAAGGGACGGGGGGACATTTCCCTGGCTGATGCTCAGTAGTTCAGAGGTTATATATTTACAACATTTTTTATATTCTCAGACCTGTAAGTTCATAAAATATGCGCTGTATGGTACAGCATTACAGTTAGATGTCTTGTGTTTTAGAGAGAAGTGTTTAGGAATAAAAACCCCTCCCCATACACTGAGCATGTCCAAAGCAACCTGTCTGTTTAACAAGAAAAGCTCTGCAAAATGCAGCACAATCATCTGGTAATCAGAAGGGTCAACGAGTTGTCAGAAGACCACATATAACTTTAATACAAAAATATTAACAGTCACCAGCTTTTTGTGAAGGTTTTAACAACTATGGGGCTAGAGGGCTGTGCCTGTCCCAGCACAAGCTGAGAGTCTCATGTAGATTTTTTGCCAGTTCATGACTCCTCACATATTTAGCCTCCATACTACACATTAGTGTGGCATAGAGATCACTGCAAAGATGAAATTGTATTATAAAACTCAAACTGTCTAAAACCTTCCAGGGATTACTTTTGCACACTAAATTGAGTCTACATTCATGGGGTTGTCATTTGAATAAGAAATCAAAGAGTTTCAAATGGCATCTTCCTCACTGGTGCTGGCTGGGATGGCAGAAGAGGATTTATTTGAACACTAGGCAAAAATTCTCAGCAAAATCTTAGACAGCTGAGAAACACGTTCTTCAGGATCTGAAAGTTTTAGCAGTCTGGTCTACTAGATTCTCCCCAGAGAGCAGACCAGTTCAGCTCAATCCCTGTGAACAAAAAGTAAAATTAAATCCCAAGCCTAAAAATTAGACACCAATCTACAGAGCTTTCCAGAGCATGCATGGACATCAAGGCCAGCACTCCAATTCAAGCCTTTTGCCTGTGTTGAAGGTTAGGTTTCTTTTCTTTTGTTCCTTCTTACCTATAGAATTTTTCCCTAGAGTTGCTGGGAAACACTGATTTATGGGTACTTGAGAAGACAAAGTGTCGCCTAGGCCCAACTAAAACCAAGGGCGGGGGGCAGTAGCTAGCTCCCTCCCTCTGCGGCTTCAGGGACAAGCTTGGAACCTGCTATCGCTCGGGAAAAGGAACTTGCCATAATCCAGCCCGCAGCTGCTTCTTCTACTTCTGTGGGGTGACCAGCCATTGACCAGTGTACCTTACTAACACCTAACTCACCAAAAGAGGGACCTATCTCCATCTGCTCGGGTGCCCGGAATCCCGAGCCCACCGGTCCCTGCCTCGCTCGGAGCCAGGCCGCCGCTCCCCAGCCCCGCCGCTCCTTCAGCGCTGCTCTGGGTTTCTCTGCGCTCTAGCCCCGCACCCCCTGCCCTGCTGGGACGTCCCTTAGTTCCAGCTACTGCCACGGAGTTTCTGATACATCTTGCCCACCAGACCTGGATCTTTCCTCATTTTTCCCGCTCCATCTTAGTGGTTTTTTCAGAGTCCTGCAGGGGCACCAGGATCAACTGCCTCAGGGCTTTGTGAAGCAAAATCTCTCCTCCATCCTTCCCGTCTCGGCCGAGAAGGCTGTCACGGGGTCCTTGGTTCTGTTTGTTATTAATTCCATAGTTGTTGCTTTGTTTGCCTTGTTAGACATACTAGTAAAGAACTGCTACTCCTATCCCTATATCTTTGCCTGAGATCCTCTTCATTTCAAAATTATACTAATTTGGAGAGAGAGGATTTACATTCTCCAATCCAAGGGAGTCTCCTGCCTTCCCTAACAGACACCTGTCTTTTCAAACCAAGACAGCCTACAAGATGCCATAAAAGCAGGAGAGGATAAGGGAAGTGACTGGCTTGCTCATTAGTTCACAGCCTGCAGGCACAGAACGTGCCTGGGGAGCTGCTACCCGCCAGGGACTGCAGGATGGCCCAGGCCATCATGCAGCATGCTGCCCCTCAGCATAGGGGACCAGCCATAGGAGTGAAAGATCAGGAGGTCATGGAACTACTGTAGGAAATGCCACATGACAGCAGCAGTCCTTTCTCCCTGGCAGCACAACAAATCACCCATGCTTATGAACCAACTCATAGCTGAAGGGGGCAGTCAGCAGCTGAAGCAAAATTGTCACCTGATGATTCCCAGAAGGGTACGGATTCAGGCCTCAGACCTGCTAGGGGTGCGTGTTTTGCCAGGTTTGTAGGGTATTATCAGCCCCCAAAACTCAAGGAGGACAGCAGCAGGGAGCAGGAGCCTTAAACAGGGAGATGCCTTGGCCCCAAGCCTATAAGCAAACTTACTGAAGGATAGGGTGGAAGAGAATGCTGCAGATGGAGCGTTCTCCACCATACTTGCCTTGCCCTTCAGGAACTGGCACAAGCCTCTGAATGAGGACGGGGGGGTGGATTATGGCAGTGCCAGATCCCGGGGCACAGATCCCGGGGCACAGCTCCCAGGGCTGCTGCAGGTCAGCTGGGCAGGCAGCAGCAGGTTCCCTCTGCTTTGCCCAGGGTAGGTGACAGGGTGCTGCTGCTCCTGGCCCTTGCTCCAGCCACGCAAATGCCACGGGAAGCAATGCCGCGCATCCTCATTTGTCAGCGGGGCCGGCATTAACAGAATGTTTAAAAGTCATGATGTCATTGCTATTAATCAGGGCCCCACTGGGCCATGCTCCAGTGCTGCATATTAATCACCAGCAGCCCCAGGACTTGCTTATCTGGAGAGGCTAAGTTTAGATCCATAAAACATGATTTATTTTTAAAAGGAGCATTATTAAAGATGAGCTACAGCCTTGTTCACACTCCCACTGGAGTCTCCCTTAGGAAAAGGTTGGTATTTTGGAGTTGGTATGGACACAGTCATTATTTTGAACTTGAGAAAGCTCTCAGACGTGACACTGGCCTTTGAATGTCTTGGACTTCTCCCCTAAAAAAAGGAACCACACAGTGTCTCCAGTAGTCACTCATAGGGAATCAACTTGCAGAAAAAAATCCCATTAGAGTCACTTTGGACTACATATGGGACAGAGCCAATGCCTCAGCAAGCAGAGCTGCTGTGGAAAGGCTAGTTAGATGCAGACCTGAGCGTCCTGCAGTGGTAACAAATGCATTGTCCCACACCACATGCTTGATTATGGCCTTTACCAATGGGTGAGCGCAGTGAATACTTGCCCATAACCAACATCTAGCATATTAAATTTTTTTTTGTGTTCGTCAAACTGCTTCTGTTGGATCAACACTATGATTGATCCACACAAATGAGTTCATAAAAGCCTGCCTGCACCCAAATTTATATGAGTTTAATTCTAGTGACTTTAACAATCACTTCATCTCTGGTTCAATGAACACACAGGAGCTGTACAGGTTGAATAAAATAATTTTCTAAAATGGTCTGCTAAATTTGATTTGACTCCTTGTTCAACTGCTTGTAATTTGGATTAAAGAGGTTCTGATGCCAGTTTGGTGTGCACAGGTGACACCAACATGAAGTTCCCAACCCAAATCAAGAGACTTTACCAACCTGTTCCAGCAGTTAACTAACTGTTCCTAAGCCAACCCCGTTAAAACCAGTGCAAATCCTCTAAGTGTGGGGCTAAACCAAGAGATCTGGCAGACAGAGCAGGAAAGTGGAAAGTGTCACAGGGACAAAGCAAAGGACATTCATTCCATTGGCAAGGGAAGACTTGCTGCTTTTACCACAGGGTAATACCATATGGCTGCAGGAGCTGATTTGGAGCTGTGTCATCACCATACTGCCTGGTCCCAGTGGGCTAGCTGTCATCAAGGGAGAAGGTCCAAGACCAGCCCTACTCTTCTTGGTGACAACTGCCTCAACCCTGATGTCCCACAGGCACTGTTCTGCTCTCACCACCATGGCAGGTGAATGCTGAGTCATTTGACAGCTTCACTTCTCCCAAGCAAGCAACAGCTTCTCAACCTGCCTCCTCAGCCACACCATCACTCTGAAAGCTCATCCAAATGAAGCTCATCACAGTGAAGCTCATCCAAATGATCACAGAATTCACAGAATGACTAGGTTGGAAGAGACCTTCAAGATTGGGTCCAACACATGCCTTAACGCTGAGTGCCATATCCAGTCTTTTTTTAAACACATTCAGGGATGGTGACTCCACCACCTCCCCAGGCAAACCATTCCAATGCTTTAGCACTCTTACAGTAAAAAATGTTTTCCTAATGTCCAACCCAATTTTCCCTTGACACAGCTTGAGACTGTATCTTCTCGTTCCTGTTAGTGGCTGCCTGGAGAAAGAGACCCAACTCCCACCTGACTAAAAACACCTTTCAGGAAGTTGTAGAGAATGATAAGGTCACCTCTGAGTCTCCTTTTCTCCAGGCTAAACAACCCCAATTCACTCAGCCATTCCTCACAGGGTTTGTGTTCCAAGCCCCTCACCAGTCTTACTGCCCTCCTCTGGATGTGCTCAAGTGTCTCAATGTCCTTCCTAAACTGAGGGGCCCAGAACTGGACACAGCACTTGAGGCGTGACCTCACCAGTGCTGAGTACAGGGGAAGAATGACCTCCCTGCTCCTGCTGGCCACACTATTCCTGGTACAGGCCAGGATGCCATTGGCCTTCTTGGCTACCAGGGCACACTGCTGGCTCACGTTCAGCCAGCTGTTGACCAGTACCCCCAGGTCCCTTTCTGCCTGGGCACTGTCCAGCCACACCATCCCCAGTCTATAACATTTGTGGCCAAAATGCAGGACTCAGCACTCGCACTTATTAATCTTCATCTTCTTGGACTCTGCCCATCAATCCAACCATTCCAGGTCTCTATGCAGAACCATCCTACCTTCCAACAGATTGACACATTCTCCCAGCTTAGTGTCATCTGCAAATTTACCAATGAAAGACTCAATACCCTCATCCCTGTCATCAATAAAAATATTGAACAGAACAGCCCCCAGCACAGACCCCTGAGGGACACCACTGGTGACTGATCCCCAGCTGGATGCAGCACTGTTCACCACCCCTCTCTGGGCCCAGCCATCCAGCCAGTTCTTAACCCAGCAAAGAGCGCTCCTGTCCACACCACGGGCTGCCAGCTTTTCCAGGAGTATGGTGTGGGAGACAGTGTCAAAGGCCTTGCTGAAGTCCAGGTACATAACATTCACATCTTTCCTACATCCACCAGGTGGATCACTTGGTCATAAAAGGAGATCAGGTTGGTCAAACACGACCTACCCTCCCTAAACCCATGCTCACTAGATCTGATACCCTAGCCATCCTGTATGTGCTGTGTGATGACAATCAGTACAAACTGTTCCATGACCTTACCACGCACTGAGGTCAGACTAACTGGCCTATAATTACCAGGTAACTATAGTTACCTTCCCACCCTTTTTGTGAATGGGTGTCACATTGGCCAGCTTCCAGTCATCTGGAACCTCACCAGTGAGCCAGGACTGCTGGTAAATGACGGAGAGCGGCTTCACAAGCACATCTGCCAGCTCCCTCATCACCCTGGGGAGGATCCCATGTGGTCCCATAGATTTATGAATAGCCAAGCATCTCAGCAGTTCTCTGACTGCCTCCTCTTGGATAACAGGGGAACCATTCTGCTCCCTGACATCCTCAACAAACCTAAGAGGACAGTTGTTCTGAAGTTGTTTTCCCACTAAAGACTGAGGCAAAGAAGGCATTAAGCACTTCTGCCTTCTCCTCATCTGTAATTACTAAGTTCCCTCCCTCATCCAATAAAGAACAAAGGTTGGTCTTACCCTTCCTTTTATCACTAACATATTTGTAAAACCATTTTTATTATCCTTTACAGAAGTTGCCATTTTAAGTTCAAACTGAGCTTTGGCCTCCCTAATTTTTTTCCTCGCTAGGCTGCTCTAGCAGCCCCCTTAAATACTTCCTGAGAGACCAGACTCCGCTTCCAAAGGTGATAAATCCTCTTTTTATTCCTAAGTTCTTCCAAAACCTCTTTGCCCATCCAGTCTGGATGTTTGCCTCATAGACTTGTCTTTCAGCACACAAGGGCAATCTGCTCCTGTGCCCTCAAGACCTCTGTTGTGAAGCATGCCCACCTTTCCTGAACACCTTCATTTTTAAGGGCTGCTTCCCAAGGAACTCTCTGAATAAGTCTCCTAAATAGACCAAAGTCTGCCCTTCGGAAGTCCAATGTAAACGTCTTACTGATGTTCCGCTTGATTTCACCAAATATCGAGAAGGCTGTAATTTCATGATCATTGTGCCCCAAGTGGCCTCCAACCACCACATCTCGCACCTGGCCATCTCTATCAGATCTATAACAGATCTAACACAGTCCTTCCATGAGCTTACCCAGCAGCTGTGACAAAAAAGATGTCCTCCATACAGTCTAAAAATTTCCAAGACTGCCTTTTTTCTTCTGTACTAAGATCCTTGCAGGTTGAAGTCACTACAAGAAAAAGGGCTGATGTTCCTGAAACATTATCTAGCTGCTTATAGAATAAGTTGTCCACGTTTTCTTCCTGGTTGGGTGGACAATTACAGAATCCCAATAGGATGTGAACCTCATTAACCTTGCCCTTAATTCTTGCCCACAGGCATTCAAGTTCATCGTCACTAGTTTCAATACCTATGGTGTCAAAAGCCTCCTTTAATATAAAGGGCCACCCCTCCACCTCTTTTCCCTTTCCTGTCTCTTCTGAAGAGCTTGTAGCCAGTGCAGCACCCTAGCTATGTGAATCATCCCATGTTTCTGTGACGGCAGCTACATCACAGCTCTGCTGTAGCACCATGGCTTCCAGTTCTTCTTGTTTGTTACCCATGCTGCGTGTATTGGTACACATGCACCTCAGCTGGGCTACTGATTTCATCCCTAACTCAGGCTTTCAACTCTTCGGCCTGCTTCTAGACAGTCTAGCTGCATCCCCATCCCCCTTCAAACCTAGCTTAAAGCCCTCTCAACGAGCTCTGCCAGTTCATGAGCTAAAAACCTGCCATTAACAGAGAGATGGATCCCATCTGGTTGCAGCCGGGCAGGTGCTGTAAAAGTTGCCCCGCGATCAAAGAATCTGAAATGCCAACCTCGAGCCACTTGCTAATGATGTGAGTTCTCCTATTCCTTTCACTGTTTATCTCAGCCACCAAAGGGACTGAGGAAAAGACTACCTGTGCCCCTGTCCTATCAACCCCTTCACCCAGTGCCCTAAAGTCCATTTTGATTGCCCTGACACTCCTATTTTCAATCTTATTACTGCCAGCCTGGAATATCAGCAGTGGGTAATAATCAGAGAGCCAAATCAGTCTAGAGAGTCTCTCAGTGATATCCCATACCTGCGTGAAGGGAGGCAGCACACCTCCGTGTGGGATGGGTCTGGTCAACATATGGGGCCCTCTGTTCCCTTAAGAAGAGAGTCACCCACTACGACTACTCTTCTTTTCTTTTTGATGTTAGAGGTGGTGATCCAGCTGACAGATGAATTGTAATTGGAAGGATCGCTGGGCAGATAATTTTCTTCAAAATTGTTTGGCTGACTCTCGAGGTCCAGGGCTCCATACCTATTCTGAAGTGGCACCTGGCTAGGAGATGGGGATCGGGAGGAATTTTTATTATTACCTCCCTGAGCAGGGGCTCACTTCCACTCCCCTTCATCCACCAGGTTCCCTCCTGTTGCCTGACAGTGGGAGGCATAGGCATCCTCTGATTCTTGGTGTACTTTCCTCAAAGATGGAAGGGCTAAACTCCACTAGTCTATTCTCCTTTCACTTTCCCTGATACTCCTTAGTCTTTCAACTTCCTCCCTAAGCTTGGCTGCCAGTGAAAGGAGATCATTCACCTGTTCACACCGCAGGCAGGCTTCCTCCGCAATGCCCCCCAAAACCACTGGTAAGCTCAAACGCTTCAGACGGGAGTGGGTCCATACAGATGCATCCTTTTTGGAGGGTTCTATTTGGTTACATACACTTGTAATAACCACAGTTTTCAATTGTGTAAAAAACATTATTACTAGAAACCTCAAAGCCAACCAGCCAACAGAAACACTGTAAACAACACACAGCAAACCTTACTAGCAAGAAAACCTGCAACTCTGCCTGCGCGAACTGTCGCACCATGTCCCGAGAGACATGCCCCTCTCCTGTTTGCCTGCTCCTGTTCGCCGCACTCTGGGTCACCGCACTCCCCAGGGGCTTCTTATAATCAGCCACTCAACAACAAAGGAAGCCTCACCCTTTCCTGCGTGACTCACAAGGGGCCTCTTCCTCCTGTGCAGAGAGAGAGACATAACTTGGCAATCAGTCATATTGACAAGCCTTGGGATCCCATCTGATAGCAGCACGGGATGCAGCAGACCACAATGGTTATCAAAGTGATTAAATATGAAACTGCTTGCCTATTCAGTGTCATCTCAAAGAAGCCAAACTTTGGCCTGTCAGACTATAGTCAGGAGAAAAAGAACCTCTCATGGCTAAGCTGCTCTTTTAACCTCTACCTCTCCTTTTGGATCATGCTTTTGATGGATGTGGACTCACACACTACTCTTTCCCATTGCTTGCCTCTGAATTCCCCAATTCTGGAGTCTTGGGCTCCTCATGCTGCATTTCAGAACAGGCTCTCTGAAACCCAAGAGACAGAGGCTCGCATGATGCCACTGCAGAGAGCTTCTGCAGCCATGTGTGCTGATAGCAGGGCCAGGGAAAGGGATGAAGACTCATGGAGCATCCTAAATGAGAAGGTTGAGTTGCAGTCACTTGCTACCTGTATCTAATGTAATGACTCTAGACGCTACAGAAAACAAACACAATTACCATGGCATTTACCAGCACATCCCTCTGGGAAAAGACCATAGCACCTCAGAATTTCTGGAGCTGAGCTCACCTTGGAGGCCTAGCTCATCTTGGAGGGCTTGCCCTGGCTGATACAACTGTGATTTTCTGCAGTCTTTCCAAAGTTCAAACTAGGGCAGTAGGGACATTAAATTTAATAGGTGTGTTGAGCTTTTTGGGTTTTGCCTTTTTTTCTTTTGAATTCATTATTTTGTGTGATATAAAGCAAAGGATGGAGAATACAAGGGGGAAGTCTGCAAGGAAACAAATTCCAAACCTTCAAAACTTTGATTTACCTTAAAGTGGAAGTGGGATTGAATGTCTTCCTGAGACAGGGTGGCCCTGACAGAGTGACACAAACAGAAACAATAGCAGCTCCAGAGATGTTTCTCAGAGAAAAGAAACAGGGACCAGCACTTTCCTCACCAGTTTTTATTAGAAAGTTCTCAAATGGGGCAAACACAGGGCTTTGATTCAGCTTTCCCACCAGAAACTGCCAAATCAACATCAATGCTTACATCGCTTTCCATGTTATTACCACTGATGCCTTCTCTGGGGAGAGCTGTATGAGGGAGTTATCCCAAAAGAAGGCACTCTTTCCACCATCCACTCCTGCACATCTCCTCTTTCCCATTCAAATTCCCTGGGAACCATGCTATTTAAAGCCCTATTTTGCTGTAGTTGGCTTGTCATGATCCTCTGCTCATTAGGCTGGCAGCGCAAGCTCAGCAGCATTTGCACTTCAGCATGAGAATTTCTGCTGTGAGGTATGACTGCCATCCACTTGCCTGGACATGTTGTTCATAAAAATAGCCTTATCCTTGTTTTTACTCTCTTTAAAACAACAGCAGTCTCTCTACTTTCTGAACCTAGATCACCAAATTTTCTTCTCATATCCTGACAACCACTCCCTCAGTTTCCTCTTCTCTTCTGAAATTATTACAGTAGTTTCACGAATATAAGCCGCACCTTTTTCATTGAAGAATCCAGCCTACCCCAGTGGTGCGGCTTATATTCAGGTGCGGCTTATCTATGGACAAATCCCAGCAAAACGCCAACCCGGAAGTGAGAGCCGGCCAAGCAGAGTGGCAAGTGGGAGCCGCCGGGAGCATGAGACTGCCCGGAACAGGGGCTGTAAGTGTGCGGCCCGGCCCCTGTGCCACGGGGAGGCGCTGGGACTGTGGGACGGCTGGGAACGGGGGCTGCGCAAGGGCGGCCCAGCCCCTGTGCCACCGGGAGCCGGTGGGAACGGGGGATGGCCGGGAATGGGGGCTGCGCAAGGGCGGCCTGGCCCCTGCCGCTGGGAAGCCGGGCTGTGTGGGGCTGGGCCGGAGCGCCCCGCCCCTCTGCCGTGTGGAGTTAAAAAAACAAAAAAACAAAACAAAAAAAATCCCACAGCTTATATTCGGGTGCGGCTTATATATGGACAAATCCCGTGGTCTTCCCAGTTACCCGGAAGTGCGGCTTATATTCAGGTGCGGTTTATAATCGTGAAACTACTGTACTCCTAAAACTCTTCCTTGCCAAGCCAGCAGCCCACCTCAGACTTTCCAATGAGTGGTTTCAGGTCCCTGAAAGTCAGAGGGTGAGCAGCATTTACCCCACTAACATATTTGGTTTCCTGTGATGAACAGCTTAACCACAGACTGTCATTTACATTGAATGGTCACAGCTGGCTGGGGTACTAGATGAAGACATGTAAGCTGGGTGCCATGATGACATAGCAGTATTCCCTACTCATGACTAGAATGGGACTACTAGGGAAAATCCCACCTCAGACAGAGCCAAATAACTTACAGTAATTTCACACTCATAAGCCGCACCTGGTTATAACCTGCACTTCCCGGTAGCCGGGAAGACCACAGAATTTGTCCCCACGCGGCAGAGGAGGTGCTCCCTGACCTGTCCACTTGCTCCCCCGACATGGCTCCTGACACCCGGGGGCCAGCGGCACCTGCGCGTTCCTGCTGCCCCACTCCACTCCTGACATCCAGGGGCTGGCGGTGCCCACATGTTCTCTCTACCCCACTCCACTCCTGACATCCGGGGGCCAGCAGCGCCTGCACGTTCCTGCGGCCCCACTCCGCTCCTGACACCCGGGGCCGGCGGTGCCCGCGCATTCCCGCTCCCCTGCTCCTGCCACCCAGGGGCCGGCCACCTGTTCCCACTCCTCCGCATGGCTGCTGGGGGGCGGGGAACACGGCTTCCTCCGCAGCTCGCACTTCTGGCTTGGCAATTCTCCGGAATTTGTCCATAAATAAGCCGCACCTGGTGATTAGCCGCACTTCCAGCATTGGCTCAATTCTTCATTGAAATAGGTGCAGCTTATCAGTGTGAAATTACTGCATTCTATCTTGAGCAGACTTATCCTGCAGCTCTGAGGGAGAGGAAACAATTAGAACAGCTATATCCTTCCTCATATTCAGGGATCTCAGCATCAGACATAGGCAGCTTGGGGCTCTTTCTATGTCTGTACCAGCAGAAAAGCTACAATAAACAATGCAGAACTGCAGCAGTGTGGTTGTCACCTTCCTGTCCTCCTCATCTCATCCTTGTAGGCTCCACTATGTCCCATACCCACAGTGCCTCAGACACAACTACCACAGAAAAAGGTAGAAGCAGATGAGAGGCTCAGCATGGGGGAGAAGTTTTCTGTGTTCAAGAGGCTGCCTGCAGCTGTGCCCTACTGCAGGCTCCCTCTATGTCTTGGACAATCCAAGCAAAACAGAAAGATTGCATGAACTCACACTGCCATAAAGGCGAATTGGGACTTCATTATCTTGTAGAATTGATGGTGAAACACAGTATCTCTGCACATTCCAAGGCTCCTGCGCAGAGTACAAACCAAAGCCTTGCTAACTGTTTATTATTAAGATCTAAAAATCCATTGAGTGCCTTTGTAGCTCCTTTTTTCAATTGAGGAGAGGAAGGCCCCAAGGGAAGAGTAAACATTTTCCAGGGAAGAAGCTTTTAACATCAGAAGGCAGAAAACCAAACAGTTCTCCTTGTGGCTCTGTCTTGAAGGCTGGGTGCAGCATTTTTCTGTGCTAGTCTGGTGAAAGGAGCACAGCGCCCAGCTTGCCCCAGTTGGGAAGGGAGAAAACAAGCTCTTTACTGAATGTTGGGCACTGTTTCTTATCACCTGGCATCCAGAACTGTAATTTCTAAATCTGGGCAAAGCAACTACCAAGCAATCTCTTTCTGATTTGGTAATGATTTAAATACTTAATGCAAGCACAAATTGGCTACAGCTACTGAAAATCCTGCTTGTGCAAACTCTTCAAGAAGAACAACTTCTAGTGGTCCCAAGGGCAGCTTCAGTTTACCCATGCCCTTCTTTCTTTCCTTTCTTTAATGAAATTTAACTTTTCTCAAAATCAAAAACATCAGGCCAAGCTTGTCTGTGCTGTATCAAAAAGTTTGACTGCCACGTCACCATGATTAGTCAGTCTCCTGCTGGCATCCACCACGGCTCCAATGCTTCCATAGCTCCAGCACAGCACATCTGCACATCCTGCAGAATGGGCACAGAGCAATGCACAAGTGCCAGCAAAGTGCTGCAATGTGGGAAGGGATCTGAATGTATAATGTATTGCACTGTGTTTTGATGCATTCTCCTGTTCAAATGGATGTAATTGTTCCTCTAGCTCAGCTTCAGGATGTGGATTCACATACAAGCACTGTCTGTCTGTGCCACCATACAGGGTGCCCTCAAGTTGTAATTAAGATTAAACAACAAAGAAGTGCACTTCTATGCTGCAACATCTTCCAGGTAAAAATACTCTTCAGTTGTATCAAATCAGGGTTGTTATGGAATGGGAGACTGAATGATGGCAAAAGTGTATATCTGCAACCACTTCCTTGCTGAGAAACAAATCAGGAGAGCATAGTTGTGACTGATCCAGCAGAAGGACCAGGTCAGAAGGGATCACAAGAGCTAGAAGGATTCTTTCTGTATTGTCACCTGACTCCACAAGTGAAAGAAGTCAAATCTTTACTTTGAATATTTTCCTTTGGTTTCTGGTTACATTTCTTTAGAAAGCAGATCTAATGAAAGCACAGGAGAGACTGTTCTTTTTGGCTATGAGGTTAATAAGAATGGAACACAGGATCATCAGGAGCTGCAGGAAGAATAATTCCTTTTAAAGCTGGAGATAGGAAGCCCATAGGTGGTAAGTGTGACATTTCCACACGGAGGAGTCCAGCTTAATTACCTCAATTTCAAAGGTAGAAAGTTATACATTAAGGCAGAAAAAAGAAAGTAGTAGGAGAGGACAGACTTTGGCCGCTCATAAAGACTTAACATCATTAACTCTCAGCTTCCAAGAATGTTCCTGTGTTTTCACTGGCCAAATACCAATACAGCTAATTGCATTTTTGTTACCTGCAGTTCAGTGAGAAATTGCCTCCTTCTTATTGCCTTCACTGTGGTATACTACAGAAACACACAGGAATACCAAGCAGAGTGGCTCTGCCTCATTTGGAGGTAAACAATTCCTGTGTGCTTTAAGTTTGGCTCAGGAAGACAGGCAGACAACACCAAGGGGCCAGAGCTGCAGTTTTTCAGATGGCAGCCAGTTCTGCCGTGGTGACTGTGACAGCATCCACAGGTGCTAAATGCCTGAAAGTTATTTGGCAGAGCCTGCATGGCTGGGCAGTGCTGGTAATCATTATATCTGGCCAACTGAATATGAGTCACCTATTCACCTACTCAGTATTTATATATGCTACCGACAGACATATGGTTTACAGCAAACTAGGGAACAGACACTGCTGCACTCGCATTTCTTCATCTTTCCCAGCATTTGCTGATGCACTCTCAGTTGAGACTAACACAGGCCAAACTTCCTTTCCAATATACCATTAAAAAGGCTATATTGTGACAGCTGTTGTTATTGCCTTAATCTTTTCTCTGTTGCTCATTCCTAAAATGAGGAACTGGTGGCCAACTCTGAATTACCAAGCTCCCAAAATCAGACATGCTGAGAAGACCAAGACTGGTTTGCCAGATTTTCTTGTGCTATGAAGTCAGTGTAAGAGCTTCCCATCACCCCACCCTCTTGCCTGAGTGCTATTTGCATCTGTTCAGTTGTACCAATACAGATGACTGTGAGGGCACACAAAATAAAATAGGTACAATCAGTTAAAAAGACTTGTAAAAAATAGCACAGTTTCCCAAAACAGACTGATGGGAGCCCCTTCTCTCAAGCATTGCTGCTCACACAGCAAACAGGAGAGTACCACCAAAAAAGCCCTTTCCCTTGGGTCTACTTGCAGCCAGAAGAGAGTGGGGAACCATAGCCCAGCCTGGGCTTAGTCCATATTATATGTAGAGAAAGCAAAACATTATTACATGGAGTCACCTAATGCTTTCTTTGCAGTGCACTTGGATACTCTGAGATGAGCAGATGAGGACAAACAGGCCCAACCGTCCTGTTCTTCCTGCACTTTTGGTTGCTGGACACAAGGAATCTGCAGGAAGAAACACTGCATACCCAGGATGTTCACTACATAGAGCTCCTCAGCTGCAACAGAAAAAACAGCCACCATCTGCAAAGTGCTAAGAGTCATATCTGATCAAATTTGTTTCCTTAGCCCTGCAACATAACAGTAAAGGCTGTTTCTGCCTGTGTCTGTTCTGCCTCCCTCCATCACCAATTTCCATCTGCTGCAAGACCCAGGTCAGGGGATCGCCTTGATCATCCTCTGTCACTGTATTTGCTGGCTGGTAAAACCACCTGTAACCAATGTGACCAGAAGATCTCATGGACAAAGAAGTTGACATCTCTTAGGCAACTGAGAATGGACATCTCTGATTTCTGAACACCCTTCCTCACCTCAGTCTTCATGCATTGATTAAAGATGATTAAAGTGGCAGATCCTGAAAGGGCAGAAGACTTCAGGACTTCCACTGTATTACAGAAGGGCTGGAGAGTCTTCAGAGCTGCAGTTGTAATCAATTTCCACTCTCAGCTCTGACTTAACTCTTCATATGAATTCCTCTAACTCCAGCTCTTAATTGCAGGGTTTTATGCTAAAGGTAAAAAGATTGTTTTCCTGCCTGCCCTCCTCCTCACTGTAATTCAAAGAGATAGGCAATGCCAGACTGAACCCAAGAGAGAGTAAATGTTGCCTTGGCTTCTTTCACTTTGAGGAAACAAAGAAAAATACACTTCCCCCCCCAAAAAAAAACCTCAAAAACAATTCCAACAACAACACCACCAAGACAGAGGTTTTTTCATCTCTCTAAGTTACTCAAAGTTCAAATCTCTTTGAAAACATGCACATAGGCAGCAGTTGCAGAAAACAGGGTGCAAGTCACAAATACAGTTAGGTGTAACCAAGCATGTATGTACTTGGCATTCTGCTAGCCAGCTAGCTGGAAAGCCTTCCAAAAGCTGAAATCACCTGATCAAGGAGCTTTTCTAGTTTTAGACAAAATTAAAATCTCCTAAAACACAGAAGACACTTTTCCACTGAAGACATGGAAAATCATCAAAATGCTTTCCACTTGCTCCGGAGTACCAAATTACTGCATACAGAAAACATAAAATCCACTCTGTGTTGTACTAAAGCAGATTAGACTTTCCATTACTTTTGCTCTTTTTTTTTTATTTCTAGAGGTTAAAATTTTGGCCCCAATTATATGCAGCACTTAGTATTTTTGCTATTTACATAAACCTTGTATTTGCACTGGATTCAATATAAAATACAATCCAGGAAGTCAGTTTGCTCCTACAAAAGTGCCTCCACGAAAGTAAAAATTATCCATCTCTCCAAGCTGTCTTTTTTTATACTGATTGCTGTTTTCAAATTTCTGCAGGTGGCTAATTAATAAACTGTTTTTAAAAAATCATTGAAAGGACAGAAATTTTGCATTTGCTGTAGCAAAGAGCATCACGAGGCAAAGAGCTGCTTATCTCTGTCTGTCCCTGACAACAGGGAGACAAACAGGATCCTTAAGCTGGTCACAAATTAGCCTGTGCAGAGTACCAGCAGAAATATGGGTGCAGCATAAGAAATTAAATCTTGCACAGGATTCATTAACTTGTATTTAATGATTACCATGACTTGCATCTGTAAATAGTTATGCACATGTGTAGCTTGAGTCACACTCAGTTCTTCTGATGCCAGTAAGGATTCAAACTCCACACAACTCACATATGCAAATGGACACAGAAACCTCTGAATACTGCACTTCCCTTCTAGCCATATAACAGCCAATAAATATGTAAGGGAAAAGGGAAGCCACTGTATCATTTTGTATGAGGTCTGAGAAAGTAAAAAATGACTTATTAAACACACTGGTGCACCTTCCAAAACCCCTAGTTCTGTCCACGTGGAGGGCGACAACTGCCCATTTCAGCAAGAGGCACTTCTAACAACCACAACTAGGCACTCAAAAAAATCACTGCTTGCAGGAAAACAAATTCATCGAAGACATGACGTTTTGACATCCTTCCCACCTCCAGACAATTTAATCTGGCAATAAATAATGTACCGGTCTGGTTTGATGAAATGGACACCCTGACCCTTTCTTACACTTGCAGATTGATTGATTGTTTGTACCTGAACAATTACATCTTAGCAAACAGGCAAAAAACCAAACAAACCTTTTGGCCACAACATTTAATTTCTGCTAGCAGCTTTACACAGCTGTTACTTTCCTGTTTACTCAAAGGAACTTGCATTTTGCTTTGTTAAATGCCTTACACTTCCATCTTCATTTCCATACTCTGCTGTAGGTAAAACCTACTTCCTTTGAGTTCCTTAATTGAAATACATCTAATTCCACTGGTGATTTCCAAGATTTGTTTATAGCAGAACTAGCCACTTAAAAAGAAACAATGTTTTTTAAAGGTACATATCCCCTAATTCATACTGCAAACAACAACTTAGATTTTCGTCAGGACGAGTATTCTTAAATACATCTCTTTTTCCCTCCCCCAATAACTTTTTGTCCTCCTGTCAACCTGGACAATGAAAACCAATGTGGCAGCTTTCCTTTTTCTCTCCAGTGACTTTAAGTATCAGGTGACAAGAATAAGACAACCCTTTGCATTGGAACTTTTCCCAAAAATGAACTTTTTAATGGAAATTACTGACTCTTAGCTTGTGTGGGGGAGAAAAACCAACAATCACCACCTTTTCTCTTTTTTTTTTTTTCCCCATCTTTTTAAACAAAGCAAAAATTCATCAGCCAAATAGAAATTGACAGCATTCCTTCAAAAAGCAAAGTAAAGCTCACCCCAGCTGGGCACTCACCAGGCTGCTATATTTATTTGTGTCTCACGTGCTGGGCCCATGTGCAATTCATCTTCCCTTGATGTGATCAGGCTTGCTGTGCTCTGCCTTCCCAAGTCCCCCTGGCACACTTAAGCTTTTCCTCTGGCTCCTGCTCTGTGTCACCCCTGCACCCCAGTGGAGCACAGCTGATCTCAGACTCCAGTGCTGGCTCCAGCCCCAAACTCAGACAAAGCTCAAGCCTATCCTTGTCCCAGACTTCCAGAGCTGGAAGAAGAGCCTGGAAATTGATATTCACCCTTCCATAAATGCATCCTAGAGAAAACTCACAGCTCCTACTGACATTTCCCCAATCAATCGTTCTTTACTTTGGCTGGCATAAGAAGCTGAAAAATCTGTAAGAATACTAAAAAGCACTTTCAGTCGTATTCTGACTCTTTTTCCTCAGTATTTAGTGATATTTTTTGAGATGAGCCTACTATGCAGCTAAGCATCCTAAGTCATACAGAAGAAACACAATTGTGTTTTTTTTTCTTTAGAGCAGTTAAAATTCCTCCCACTACTTGGTTTCACAATTGAAACAGAGCCCTCCATGCATTCTTGCTCCTCCTTGAGACCAGGCTTCTTCTGGGTTTTCATGCTCTCTAAAGGCTCTGGCTCAGGAGTAAGGATGGCAGCTATCACATTGACCTAAAATGCCCTGCCTCTGTCCTAACGCAGAGAGACTTGAAATTCTCACAGGTTGCTCCTACAGCTCTGCACTTTGCTTGGAATTTTAAGATGAATAGTCACAAATTTCAACTTAAACCACCAGAAGATTAATTTTAATCATTGAGGGTCTGCTCCTTGATAAGCTTGAGTATCCAGGGATGGGACAGACATGAACCTTTTAGGATGTACAGCATGACTTGGTATTAATACCTGACATGTTTGTTTTACTGGTAGAAGTTATTTCTCTTTCCCTCTTCCTTCTCTGCAGAAAATATTCCTCAGCATCTGTATGGCTGTCTATCTGCCCTCCTCTTCCCCTCAATCTCAGGTTATTCCCATTTTAAGTCAACAGCCCGAAACTTAATGAACTTCCCTTATTACATCAATCATTTGTAACAGCTTCTGAACACTAGCCACAATTTATGACTGCTTCTTCAAATCAGCACAGAGCATTTCCACTTGCCTTCTTACTACAGAAAACTTGTTTTAACAAAATCCAAAATGAACAATCACCTATAAGCTAAGGACATGTTTCTGAACCAGAAAATGAAGCAATGGGTCTCCTTGGTTTGTCTATATCAACACAGAGCTTTTCTGACAGACTTAATTCTTATCAACATCAGAAAAGTAAGTCATTGCCAGTAAATTGTTCCTCCTGAAAGCACTGTCCTGAACAAAAGGTGATACAATTCAAAGGGAAGAGAGAGAACTGGTGGAAGAGTTATTTGTCTTTCTCAAGGCTCAGTTCAGCTCCTCCTGAAGAAAGTTTTTATTTGCTTGTTTCATTATTAGATGTATGCAGGTCATCTGAGTGTTGCCAGGGGTTGGGAATTTCTGCGAAAAATCCTTTTAGACAATCAGTTTGTAGTTTCAGTATTTGCAAACTGCTAAACAAATTAAGACTATAAACAGAAAAAAGAATTAGATCTTTAGCAGTCATCTGACATCCTATTTTAAGCCTGTTTCTGATGACATGCCCTCTGACATTTTTTTATAATGTCAGTGGCTTTTAAAATTAGAGTTCAATCAACTAATTTTCAGTGCTTTTGTGCATTAGATTCAACAAGAGTACTAGAGTATTTTTAATCTGTGATTTTTTTTTGCATGTTTGTTTTTTTTTTGTTCTTGTGCCATGAAGTGGCAAAGTGAATTAAAGGACATTTTTCCATCTAGAAAATTCTACCTTCAGGTAGCCATAGGCAGCAATCCAGTGAATCCTGTTCATTTTTTAGTAGGTAAAAACCTCTTAGTCAAGACTTCACATAGTCTATCTTTTGGGGACGGTTTTATTCCTTTGTTTATTTATCTCATAAGGCAAACATCTGTTCAAAATCAGGTAAATTCCAGTTGAAACTTTAACTACAGAAGAGCTACATTCATTTCAGAATAACTTCACTTAGTATAATTCATTCACTGGAGTCCTTGCAAAAATTATTCACCATAGACAGAATACCACAAGCAGAAATCTTCAAGCCACCAATTTATTTTACAGAAGTAAACACTAATTAAATTTGCATTGTAACACAACTTTAAGATTGAAATGTAAAAAGACATAGAAGCAAAACCAGGCATTGGGTATGTTTTGTGCTTTTACAATTTGCTACTTTTGCACAGTTGTGGCAATGAAAAAACAATCAAAAAATTGTGAAAGGAAAGACACTTGAGAAGCTACTTCTGTCAGAGAGGATATCCTAATGTGGACTTGAATCAACTGTAGGTTTTCTCCTACAGTTGATTTGACATGGTAAGACAATCTGGTTCTTCCTGGTACTGACTGGTAAATCAAAGCAGAGCTGCAAGAAGTGGCTGTTCGACTTCAATGAGCATTAAATGGAAAAAAAAACCAAACACAAAGCATCCATGAAGTTCTTGCAATGTGAGGCAAGCCCAAAGGAATTCAAAAGCCCAAGTAAACAAAACTGCTAACCAGTGACCCAGTGGGAGAAGGGCACTTCTGCAGCAGCTCAGATCCTTTGCCTCTGCAGCTCAGCCACTCCTTACAAGCTTTGCTTTTCGACCTACATCAACTCAGAGACAGACAAAGAGAAGGAACACGTGAGAGAGTGAAATACCATCACCACAGCAAAATGCTCTGGAGCAGAAAGAGCTGCAGTAGCAAAGACGGAATCTTCTCGGTGATACAAGTTTTTTCAATACCTGGAACCAAGGTGATCTTAGACTGTGAAAGCAGAAGGCAACTTTGGTGAGAGTGAATGAACAATGAGAGTTCAGAACCCATACAAAGAGTAAGAAGTAAAACAACACAAAAGCAAGAACTTCAATGAAGCAGAGAATACCCACCAAAAACAGGTACTTCCAATGGAAGTGATTCTAAAGGAAACAAGGAAAGCTGACAATTTCTCAAAGAAACAGCACTGAAACACCCAGTGTCCTATCGCAGCATATAGGAAGGCAGCAGGACATGACTAAATCATGAGCACTTCCTTTGATCTTATATGAAGGAAGCACAGACCGCAGATCCAGCTACTGGGTGGGGGAAGGGTATAAATGATGCACAGATTCAATGAAAAAGCAACAAGCACCCCCTTTATTCACTAGCAGAGAGGAGAACAAAAAGAAAGTGTTAATGAAAAGGGACAGATGACAGTCTAAAGGCTGAATAATTTCTGGAGGACAGTTCATTAAGTAGGTCAAGTGCAAGCATCTAACACTATGCTATTAATGCCAATGGCATGAAAGCCAAGAAAAAAACCCAGAGGAACATGTATTCAAGCTGGCTGGTCCTGAAAAACTTATTCCTTTGAATACATAAGAGAAGCAGCTGAAGTAATTTCAGGACTTGAATCATAGAGAACAGAAAAGAACTGTGGAAAGAAGAAACATGGTGCCTAGCTTTAAAAAAGTCATGCTAGAGAATTACAGACTACTCAGTTTAACTTCCATCCCAAGAGAAAATATTGAAACAAATAATCGAACTGTATGTAGAAAGCTAAAAGGATAAACATGAAGAGATGAGTAACAGACCCTGTTGAATTGTCAAAAAGAAATTGTGTCAAGCCAATTTAATTTTTTTGTGTGACAGGTAATGGGCCTTGGGCAAAGGTGACAAGCAGTAGATGCCATATATCTTGACTTTTAGTAGGATTTGTGACTGGTGCCTGTGATATTCTCTTCAGAAATCTCAGACACATGGACTAGTAACTACTCAAGGGTAGGAATAAAACCAGTGTCACAGCCTGATTCAGAGGGCTGCTCTCATTGGTTTCTGTCAACAAGGGAAACTGCACCGAGTGAGATGCTCAGGGGTCTCTCCCAGGACAAATATGCTGAGCATATTATTCTCTCCCTGAACAATGGAATGGAGTAGAGATATGGTTCATAAATTACATAGATGATACCTGAGCTCTGAAAGCTAACATAAGAATTGAAATGGATCTTTACAATGGGGAGAAGAACTCTTAAACACTGAATGAATACAATAAAGATTAATTAAAACCTTTAACAGGGAGATACAGCCACGCAGACAGAAGATAAGTCAAAAGTTCTTCAAAAAGAAGAGGTGGAGAGAATATAGTGATTTGCCAGCTGGACTAAGCAGTATTATAACACTGAGAAAGACAAATATAATGTAGACATAAGGATCAGTACACATGATATGTGCTTTTCACTCTACCAAGCACTGAGTGGCTTTTGCTGGAATACTGTGTCCAGTTTTGGGCATGACACTTTAAGAAAAATGGGGGCCTAAGAAAAGAGCCTAGAGAAGAGCAAACAAGAATAATTATGCTTCCAGAAAACACCTCTTTCAGGATAAATTGAAAGTCAGCAGAAGAGAAGACTGAGGGAGGTATGACAAGAATCTTCATGTATATAAAAGATTGTTTAAAAAAGGCGGAAATAATTTTGTTCTCCATGTCTACTGCAGACAGAGCAAGGAGTAACTGACTTAAATTTCAGAAAGAAGGATGCATGCTAACTAGCAAGGAGAATGAAAGCTCTGTTGGTAATCTTGGGAAAGTACAGTAGTTTCCCGATTATAAGCCGCACCTTTTTCACAGAAGGATGCAGCCCACGCCAGTGGTGCGGCTAATCATCAGATGAGGCTTATTTATGGACAAATCCCAGCAAAATGCCAACTCAGAAGTGAGAGCCAGCCGGGGAGAGAGCTGCTGCAGAGCCGCGGCTGGGTGGGCGGTGAGCCAGAGCCACTGGTGAGCAGGCAGCGGGCCGCCACTGGATTGGCGAGGACAGCCCAGCTTCGCCGCCTTTGCATGAGTGAACAAGCCGCCTTTGCCGCGTTTGTGCGGGCGAGCGGGCCACCTTCACTGCGGCCAGCACGCTGCCTCCCTTGGAGCGGGCAAGCGAGCGCCGCCAGCGCCGCTTCCCTTCGCGCAGGTGAGTGAGTGCTGCCAGCGCGCCTCCCTTTTGCATGGGCAGGCGAGTGAGTGCTGCTCCCCGGCGCTCCCGCTGCTCCCGCTGCCCACCACTCCTGGTGTTGCCATCTCCCGCTGGCAGCCCTGTCTCTGCCTGGCCCCTCAGCAGCACCCCCACGCTGCCGCGTGGGAAAAAATAAAAGAAAAGAAAAAAATAAGTGCGGCTTATATTAGGGTGCGGCTTATATATGGACAAATCCTGTGGTCTACCCAGATGTGCGGCTTATATTCAGGTGCGGTTTATAATTGTGAAATTACTGTACTGGAATGTCTGTTTGGGAAGGGAATAGTCATTCTGGTGCTGGACAGCTTTCAAATAAATCCTATAACAGGAATAACAGATATACAGGTGACTGCATCAAGATAGAGAGATTGGCTTGTGATGTTTTTAAGGATTCTTTGAGTTCCTATTTTAAGACTCTTGGGAACTGTTCACTTTGAATGCTGGCATCAACTTTGCCTTCTCCTAAAAATGGTGTTTGAGAGATGCAATCAGAAAAATAAATGCTTCAGGTGTATTTCCTAAAATGGTTTTCTATGTCACTGCTCTGCAGGATGAAATCACCAGCCCTCTGTCTTCTGAACTTCAGTGAGAGACTGTGTCATAGCAAGGGTTACATTGGCATCAACTCAGAGATAGTATTTGTTACAGAAAACTAAAACCATTATTGTGACTCAAAGCCTGTTAACATGTGCTCTTAGAAAGTCCCAAGCATCTGGGCAACATTTTCCTAGAGAGAAGGCATAAGCTGGTTTAGGTAAAATGAGAGACACTGTGAGGGACTTAGATTGAATGTGATATCTCAGATTTCCATTGTACAGACTGTCTTCAAATGTGTTGGTGGGTAAAGAGACATGCTGAGATCTTAAGGAAATACTTTCAAGCACAGTCTTGAAATAATTGAATTAAATCACTCCTCCACACACAAAGATTTTACAAAGAGAGCTAACAATAAATACACAAATATCTATAAAAGGGCTTCATTAAGATCACTTACATTTGGAGTTTTTTTCACTCATCTCCAAATGCCACTGATTTTCTACAGGAAGCCTTTCCAACTTCTTGACAACTAGGACAGCAGATTTTGCTAAGGCAGTTTTTCTGGGAGGCTGAATGGTAAAAACACCTTACAGAACTACATACTGACAGAAAAATTACTGTGGTGGTAGCAGGAACTTTCCCTGTGACCATAGTGCAGTCTGGAAGCTTCCAATAGAACAGCCCTGAGTTCAGAGATGTGGACTCCATCATTAGAGATGGGGAACTGAAACAAAGGCCTGGATTCCAAAAGCTTTCCTGGGCTCTTTAGGACATACTTGCCTTTGTGTATCTGGCTTCATATTACTTGAGTGCAGTTACATGGAAAGACAGAGCACAGCTGGACCTGCTGTCACCCAAGATATCAAAGAAAAGACAGTTGTAATTAGCCCTGACACAGAAACAGTGATTTCCAGCTACTTCATCCATACAAATTTCAGAAATGTAGCAAAAAGGACAGAAGTCCACTGATGACATCCCCTTCTAAAAGAGGAAAGATTATGAGTAACCAGATATCAGGGAAGCCCCAAGGGTTGATTCATTACAACTGTCCTAGCCAAATGGATCGATAGACCACACAACAAATGAGAGTGCATCTCATCCACTGCTCTAGGAATTATGTGTGATTTTAGCATGGTTAAAAACAATTTTAGCCAATCATCACTGCCATGTTTTAAAAGACTCTGGTTTCCAAAGGAAACTAAACCAACGCCAAGTGGTCTGAAAGCGGATGAGCCATGGGTGAGATCCATGCTGGATGTGAGGCTATGCCCTGTTCCTCCCCTCAACTCACTCTAAGGGGCAAGGAAGGAAACTGTCTTGGGTTTGTGTGGCCAGGTTTTGGTAGTGGAGCAGGGACTATAGGGGTGGCTGCTGTGAGAAACTGCCAGAAGCTTCCCGCATGTCCAGCAGAGCCACTGCCAGCTGGGTCCAAGATAGACCCACTGCTGGCCAAGGTTAAGCCAACAAGAGATGCTGGTAATGCCACTGTGATAACATTTTAAGAAGGAAAAAAAAGTTATTGTGCAGGTGTAATTGCGGCCAGAGAAGAAAGGAGTGGCTCTTCTTCCTGAGCAGCAACAGGAACAACATATGATAAACTGACCACAGCCCCATTTCCTATCCCCCTGTGCCACTTGAGGGGAGGAAGTAAAGCTTGGAAATGAGAGAGGGTTGGGGAAAAGATGTTTTTAAATTTTATTTTACTTCTTATTATCCTGTTCCCATTTTGATTGGTAATAAATTCAGTTAATAACCCAAATCTGAGTCTGTTTTGCCCATGATGATATTTGATGAGTGGTCTCTCCTGGTCCATATCTCAAGCCATAAACCCTTTGCTGGATTTTGTCTTCCCTCTCTGCCTGTGCAGGGGAGGGATAGAGTGGCTTTGGTGGGCATCCAGCCAGGGTTAGACCTCCACAGCAAGGAAGGAAGTGAGAAGTATTCCTCCACTCTCCCCCCAGCCCCCACACCATGAGCTGCCCCCCACACCATGAACTGCAAGGGCAAGAGCTGAGGCTGCTGGCTTGTGGGCATGGCTGGCAGCTGAGGTAGTGATTCAGTGGGAGGTGTTCTAAGCCTGGGAGCAGAGCCCTGATCTTCCCTGTCCTGTGCACCCTCCTGCATTTCCTGAGAGCCCCTGTAGAAGGGGGAACACCAGAAACTGTATGCCCAGCTCCTTCCTATGAGCATAAGCATCTGAGGGCTGTTCATAATTACTTGGAAGCCTTTCTGAGTGCCCAAAGAGGCCACTATTCCCTGCCACTTCTCTCTGGAACTCCAGCATGTTTCTAGGATATCTCTATACCACTGTTAGGGGCATTTGATTAGGACACAGAGGGCTTCAAGATTTTACCAAGAACAGGCCACAGTGATCTTCAGTACCAGCAGTGTGGCTGGTCGCAAAGAGCTACAGCACATGGTGCATGCAATAACCACACTGCAGCACTAGAGACCAGGCCACAGAACAAACAGGGTGTCAGAGACTTGCAGAACCCCGCAAGTAAAAAGTGATCTCTCAAGGTTTCTAGTCCAGAAAACCTCTCAAGATTTTTAAGTCCCCGCTCAAAGCATGGCCAGAGAAGATCAGTATTGACCCAGACTTGCCTCAGAAAGCCAAGATGGTTTTTGGCTTTAATCCTCTGCATCAGTGCATCTCTTCTGTGCGCAAAGTGCTTAATTTTCTGCTTGCTTGCAATGTGAGTGCTATTCTACCTGGACTGCTATCTGGCTTGCATCAGCACTTCTCTATTCTGAAATCTGTGAGAGAAGAGGATGCCTGAAATTCCACAGAAGGAAGAAGGTCCCATGATTTGCCTGGGATCTCTGTAGCAGTTTCATTTCCTTGCTCTGCCAGAGATTTCCTGCAGTCACAGACACCTCCCATGGATACCCACTGTACAGAGCAGGATTCATCTAGTCTTATATCCTACCTTCAATATCATAAACTCCCTTTACAGGCTACAGACAAAGATCACAGCTCCAGACCACACTGCACCTCATCTTAAACTGGGTATTCCATTTGGGTGGTTTAAGCCATCTTTAGTCTCCTCCTTTCTGAGCCTTCCACAAGAAAGGAAAAAGTAATTCCTATTATTTCACAGGAGTATTAAATAGAGTAAGTATTTTCAGGCCTGCAAATACTAACTATAACCAAGAACATGGAAGAACCAGACACAAAAACTTCAGTGAGTACTTTTGATCTTTCTTATTCATCCTGAACATCTGAGCTGATTATTTGCAGCAAAAATTTGGCAATGTTTCTTCATGAAATTTTGGCACGCAGACTTTTTTTAATAATTTGTTCCTTATGCAAACATATTCAAAACAAAATTGATGAGAACATATTTCAGCCCATGGACTAAACATAAAAATTTCCCAAGGCTAGAGCAAACTAAAAATTTTGGATGGCAAATGAAATGTATTTATTTTTGGCAAGGAAAGGGACAAAATGACAGCATCCTCACACATTGCTGTTTGAATAAGTTGAAACACAATGTTCTACCATAATTCTTCCAAGAATTCATATGCTCTTCAAATGCTGGCTAGTAAATCATTTGGTGTGACAAAGCAAAGTCAAGTAATACTGATAATTCTCCTTGGTTGGATGAGTTCAGGCTGACAGGACTTTTATAAGCACATACATTTTTTCATTGCTTATTTCAGTAATTCCATAATTGTAAACAAAATTCATCCAAGAAACACTTCTAAAAGAAAAATAAGCAGAGTACTGAAAATGAGACTTGACAATATGCAGGGAGAGAGCCATGAAACCCCACACTAGGGTGAGAAGACCTCTAAAATGCTGCAAGCCTGGTGCTCAGGTGGGTTAGGAGAGCCAGGGATAACCCAAGGCAGCAATGGCAGCCTGTCAGGTTTATAAATGAGATTAGAGGCAGCATGATAAAGCCTGAACAAAGAAACACCTCCCTGCCTGCTGTAGCAAGTAAACCTCATTACTCAGGTTTACTACTCAGGTTTAATGTCAGGGGCCTGTAAAAGGTGCAGTAGTAAACCAGCTCTGAGCATCATCCTGATGGGAGAGCTTGGTGCAAGGTCTGCAACCACCCTATTGCACTGCTGTTCCTGGGAAAACAAATATTAACAAATGTTTTTTTTATGGAATTCATTTACCACAGCATATCCTGAAGATAGGCTGCTGGGGAGCAGAGTTATGACATCCAGAAACTGACAACAAGAGCAATAAAACCTGACATATATCATGAAAGCCAAGCTATGGTACCGTGTGTAATTAACAGAGAGTGTAATTATTCACCTTGAGAAAGACTTTGATGGATGTCTTATAGTTAATTCTTTTTTTCCTGTGTTTTATCTTCTCTTGTTCATGGCAGCTATGAAGGCTGGCTTGCAACTTTCAGCTTTTTGCCGTGTTTCTTATCCAAGGATGTTGTATCTTTATGGCTCGTAGCCAGACTTGGTTCAATCTGGGGCTGGATGCTTTGTCTAACCCAGGAGGGGTTTCGTTTCAGGCCTCCCTCACTTTTGCAGCTGACAAGGTACTACAATAACAGAGGATGGACTGTGATAATGGTATGCATATTAAAATTCCAAGCATGCCTGGTATTGCCAGATGTTTCCAGGATCCATAGTATACCCTTATGCAAAAGAGCATAATCTTCCTTTTCATGACAACAGTGTTGCTCTCCCTTGGTGCCCACTGAACCCTGAAACAAGTTAGACATGGGAATGTTTATTTCCCCCAAATTCTCTGAATTGTCAAGAAATCTGAACAGAAAAGAGAGCATCAGGAAGAGTTTGAACAGTTGCCCAGTCCCAATAAGCTGCAGAGGAGGCTCTTATAAAGCTGCAGTACCATACACAGGATGGACTCCATGGTGTTTGTTGGCGAGCACCGCTTTTGCATGGGAGGAGAAGCAACTGGGAGGATTTGGCTCAGGCTCTGAAAATCAGAGAGAGAAGCTGCTACTATACAAAATGTGATCATTTAAAAACATTGCAACCATGGGTAATTGATCTAGCTGATACACTGGGGACTGGATAGAAATTTAAGCTCAGTCACATGAATTTGAAGAGCTCCACAAGCCTTAAATGAAAGAGAAATTTGTAGCCTTGGGACAAAATGACTGAAGCCTTATTTAAAACCTATTGAAGGCAACTGGGATGATTCCACAGGCCTTTGAGGGCATTGGATCAGACTCCAGATGGATGCAAACCTCTGAAGAAGAGAGTATATAATCTTCATGCAGGAAGAGAGACATTTTAAAAGGCAGTGGAATGCACAGTTGAGCTCTGTATGACTCAGAGATGAATGAGTGTCCATACTGCATCATTTCAGAAAGCTGGAGATTAAGGGAATCCAAAAAAGAATCCAGAAGGGAAATAAAAGTTACTCTCATAATCACAACTCCATAGCCACAAATATATAAATATATAAATGCAACGAAAAAAAAAAAAAATTAAAAAAACAGAGTTACAGCAGATGTATTTAAACCAGGAGAGTCTGCACATTTAGAGAATAGAGAGACAATGGCATATATATTTCTGTAGACACAGAGTGCAAAATAAATGGCTCAGACAGGCAAGCACAGATAAACATTAATGGCATGGTTGTATTATTTTAAATTGGGTGACTGCAACATGTTCTAGGGAAAATACTGGGACTTGAAAATAATGCAGTCCAAGTTAATAAAAAGTGATGTGGGCTATAAGCACTACAGAATCCTAAATAGACTACGCAATCTTCACATCTCCAAACACCACTTTGATAAATTAATTGTTCCCATGTGAGGCTCATCCAGAAAAAGGCACTGTTTGCCCTAATGAGCAGGAAAACTGAATTTAATCATAGGAAAAAAACACAAGCATTTATTGGTACAGAAAAACAATTTATAGTTTGAAAGAATTATGTGGTTGTAACTGAGAAGTCAAATATGCTATGGATGTGTATTGATTCACATAACCGAAATGAAGCCATAAAGTCTGTATAGCACATGATCAAAATCACTAAAGAAAGGACAGCCACAATTTTAGTAGAAAAATAAAAATAGTCTAAAGAATTACTGTAACACATTCATTTTTTTAAGAAAAAAGTTAGCTTGGGCCCTAAGCTAGTGATTTTTAATGCACCATTTGGATACTTTACAGAGAATTTAAGCAAAGGCCATTTGGTAAAAGTTCTGATCCCAAGAGTAATTGCACAGATCTTTGAGGGATTATGAGTTGTCATACTTTTAATGGATGATGTTTTAATTTGGGTACAGGGAAGTTAATGCAAAGGAAGACTTTGGTAAGTATTGCAGGAAGCCAGAAAGAAATCCTGATCCACTAAGAAGAAAACCTGGGGTATAAAACATTGTGGCCAGAGTTTGGACAAAGATGACTTAACTGGGGCTCCAGGTAAAACAAATGCAACAGCAGGATATCCACCTTACAATGTAAATTAGATCTACAGAGATTAATGAATATGATAAACTGTATTCCATTATTCATTCCAATTCTAACTAGAGTCAATATGTCCTTAAGGAATTATTGGAAAATTAAGCTATCTGGTATTAGGGAGATTAATATGATTAATATGAACATGGAAATAAACAGTTAAAGACAGTGACACTAATCCACCAGTTTAAAAGTATCATAAGGATATTTTCTGAAAAGCGGTAATATGTGCTCATCTTACGTGTTTAGACGAGATTTTTAATCAGAACAGACAGAAACTATTACCAGGTTGACAAAGAAGTGCTAGTAATTTTATTTGCTCCTCTAAACTTGCTTCAATCTAGATAAATACGAAAAGTGTGGAGAAAAGAGACTACAAAGCACTTCAAAGTGGTTGTAAAAAATCTTTTTGCCTAATTTTCACAGATACTAAGCATTAACTGGAGTTGGAAATGCCGACAGTAAGCACCTTGCAAAATCAGTCCATTTGTCTTTGGCATCACCTACAGCTTCATAGATAAAGCTGGTCGTTTACCAGGGAAAAAGAATTCAAAGGTACAAATAGCTGTTTGATGCCGAGTGTCTAATGCACAATGTTCCTAGCTTCAACTGCAAGTCGAATGTTTAAAAAATTATTTTATTTTTATTTGGACTGCAATTGGATTAAGAGGTGCACAGCAAACATTGCTATCATAGCAGTGAAAAGTGGGTAGCATTAACACACCAAACTGTGTTTTCTGATACACTCTAAACACATACAGTAAAGACTGTATCAGCAAAAACGGAAATATAGCTGTGGTATGGAATGAAGCAACTGCTTTGCAGTGCTGAAGCCGTCTGGAAAAGAAAAGGAGAAGAGATAGGAATTTTAATTGCAAAGACAAGAAATTCAGAATGTAGCACATAATAATTACTTGTATTGGAATTTGGTGAAACTGATGTTAACAACCCTGCTTTTATAGGAAATATCACATGATCTCTAATGGCAAAAAATGATCCGCACTGTATTTTTATATCCATCCAAAGGATTACTCCTTCATCAGCACTGGTCTGTGCAAGCTGTAGCAGAGCACCCAATCAGTCTTGGCTCACTGAATTTGTCTTCATGGAGTTCCCACCTGGAGGTTCTCAAGCTTCTGATTTTTGGGCAGTTAACCCCACCTTATACTCTTCGTGTTGGAGAGATCTATCACCATCCCTCTACTAGGGGATATGGCTTTGTTTCATACCACATTGTGCCTTTAGAGGTGGGTGAAGGGAAGCAGTAGCCAAGGGTCCAAGTTGGCAGTGTTCACAAGAAACATGAATTTAGCAACTTTCAACAAATGTTCATATCACAAAAGACAGAAATCGTGATATCTGTTTGTCAGATTCACAGGATTATGATAACAAATCAAGGTGCAGTGTCTAAAGTACTCTCTGTGTGAAGTCCAGCACTAGTATGCCACAGGATCTAGCAGGATGGGATAAAATTTGCAGGCCTATAAGAAATGTAGAAGGACATAAAAGGTACCAGTCATTACATCTGAAATACTCTGGGAAAGCTGTTGAAGGGAGTCGCAGCCTGGAAAAGCAGGGGGTGAAGGGAGCTGGGCAGGAAACCCTGGCAGAGCTTTTCAATATGTGCTTGTTTCTAATCAGCTCTGTTCATCCTCCATTTTCATAGGCTGTGCGTTTTGGGGGCTTCTAGAAGAGCAGACAGGAGCCCTACAGCCCAAACTAATCTGCTTTGATATCTGCAGGGCCTTTATGGAAGTCCCTTTAAGAAGTCATCTATGGGATTAATGCACAAAGCCCTCTCAGTCACTTGGTGTAGCCACCAAGGATGGCACCAAGTGGCACCGAGGAGTAGCAAGCCCTATGCCAGGGACAGAGGCGTGCAGATCCTGTGGCAAAAGCTGGCAGCCCCCCATCTCTTGCTGTGACAATGCCTTTTTGATATTTTGCTTCTCTCACCCACTCATTCCCAGCTACTGAGTCACAGGTTCCTGGGGCTTTTCTTGATCCTCATGGAAAAGGTATTGCAAGTGTGTGCAGGTTCAAACCCTCTGCTTTGCAGCCTCATCACAGTTTTGTTTGCCTTGCTGCACCCACCTCTTCAGTGTTTCTTTCCTTCCCTTTTCCCATTATTGTGGTAAAAGAAGGAAAGGAAACAGTTCAGAAATGAAAGATTAGTTTGCTGTATCATAAAGATGAGCTTTGTAATCACTTTCCTTTAAGCAAAGAATTAAAAGATAATAAAAGCCCTAATTAAGGACCTCGTTAGCTTAACTAGATTTTCATATGCAAAGTGATGTTCACCATGTGCTGCCGCTGTCTGAAAATGCTGCCTGGCACTACATGGGAAGCACCTGTGTCAACTCCCCAACTGTATTTCCCTTCTTCATTTCAGTTACCTTTCCATCTTTCCCCCTCCTTTCCCCTCTGTGCCAGGGTTCAGCAGGCTCAGGCTGATATGGGGCTGCCTTGTGCTGGACAGATGCAAGACAGACTTGGCATTACCTTGTGAACCATGTGACAGAACGAGAGAGAGAGATGAGACCAAAGGACAGGGAAAGATGGAGAAGAGCTGATAGGACTGATGAGAGCTGAGCACACACAGACCCAAGAGGAAAGCAGAGGGAGCATGTAGGAAGCCCTCAGGCCAAACTGGTTTGATGACAGGTGGAGATTTTCCAGGTGGAGGATTCATATGAGTCAAGCTGAGCACAGGAATGCTTTCTGTAAGTCTGGATGCCACAGGACAGAGCTGGAGGGAGGAAATGCTGGATAGGGCTGTCCCCCAGCTTTGCCCCTGTACAGAACCTAGCTATGATTTAGGCAAAGACTTGCTTTAAGAGTTTGGCTTTATCCTTGAATGGAAACAAAAACTGAATCCTCAGAGATACTGTCCAAGGGGCCATCCAGGGCTCTGTTTTCAATCCCACATGGCCCCCAGTACAGTCTGGCAGGTGGAGACAGGTAGCTGTTTAGGGATGTGCTTAACAGAAGTAATTAGGAAATCATGATACCGCAGTAATGTGAGCAGATGAGTGAACAAAATGACTGCTTGCTGCCGTGTGAGAAATCAGCCTGGCCTGGCTGAGCAGAGAGCACTCAGCTCTCTACAGTACAGCCAGCAGGCACTGCCCAGCAGAGGCCACGGCAGAGCCAGGAGCCGGAGTCCACCCAGCTGGAACAATCTGATAAATTCCTACAGCTGGGAACTCAGCACGAGATGGGAATCAGGATTTTCATCCTCGTTAAAACTGTAATTGGAGCCTCATTCTACTTCGTTTAGAGCCTGCTGTGACTGTGAGCAAAAGCTGCAGGGTGCTAAGCAGGGAGGTCACCCCGGGGTGGTAGTGAGCAGCCGGCCAGGAGCAGTTGGGAGGCTGGAGGGAGCACATCAAAGCAGAGGCCAGGTTGGCCTATGTGCATCTCCTGTCGGTATGGAAAGGCCCCTATTGTGAGATCCTCAGCTTTCAACCGTTTTTTTAATTTGTTTTTTGTTTTTTTCGGGTTTTTTTCGGGTTTTTTTTTTTTTTTTTTTTTGGTGTGTGTGTGTATTTGTTTGGGTTTTTTTTAATGTAGAGAATAAGAAAGTAGACAGGGCATTTATGACTAGAGATGGCTTTGAAATAGAACCTCAGGGCTCAGCCTTCAGCAGGGCACTTAGATCTGAAACCTAGTGGACCTCAGATGCCCATCTGAAACACCAATGACACAGTCTAATAGCCCCTAAGTCTGCTCTCAGACCAGGGCAAGACTTAAGGAAACCCGATACAGTGTTATTAGGCTGGAGACTGCATTATTCCATTTATTAGCTGAGAATTTTCTTTGTTTAAAATAATTGGTTCTTGCCTTTTCTCTACACAACATAGGATTGGCTCCATAAAGGGTATTTATTTAGTTTGCAAACAGAGATGAAGAACTGTAAACTAAATCCAGATGTTGCATCCAGCACTCACACCAACTCCTGCCTGGGCCCATCTCCTATCATCACATGTATCCATGCAGTAGAGGAAATGGCTGATGTGCCTTAAATATAGTATAAAAATAATCAGCAATAGTCAAATTACTTCTGCTGCATTATCAGTTGCAAGTAGGGCAATTCATTAGTGAGAGTCATACAAACTACCTTAATTTGTCCTTCTACCACTTTCCACCTCATGGACCAACAAGTGTATCATAACTATTAGAACAACTTCAGTGAATGTTACAATTACTCATGTCAAATGAAAATGTAATGCAGTTAACGTGCATGCTGACTCCCTGCTGCTACTGCTGATGATTATTGCTATTAGAGCATGACCAAACAGTCATTCAAATATAAACAGCAGATTTGTTTTGATTGTGTTTGTGGCCTGTTTTACGTGCTTTCAGCGAACATTAACACAAATGGCTTTGGTTTGCAAGACTGTCCCTGGGGGGAGAAACAGTCAGGAGCACCGTGGTACTGACTTTGTGTATCAGGTAAACTACCTCCACTGGAAGATTTTGCATGGCTCTCTGGAAAACTTGACAGCCACCTCATCAGAGAGAAAAAGCAGAGCTAGGCAAGTCTGAGTGCTGCTCATGTAACAGTACAGGTACACAGTACCTGAACAAAAAATCATGGCAGTCCACTGGACAGGCAGCTCTCACATTCCTGCCAGTCATTCAGTAAATGCTCAGGAATGGCAGTTACATAAAAATGGGGCAGCCAACTATTTGACCAGAGTTTCTGGTCCAAAGCCTGCTAAAGGAAAAGGTGCCATTGACTTAAATGGTTTGTTTGTTGTAGATTAACATGCAGGACTAAATTCACTAAAAGTTCTGCTTCGTGTGAAAAAACTGCCTGATTAAGAAGATTAATTATTATTATTGCACATATTTTTGTGTCACCCTTTAGTGGAATTCCTTATCTATAAATCAGTTTCCAAGAGGGTGTTCTTGCTCTCTCCATCTTGTCTGAGCCAACAGCTTGTAAAGCCAAGAGCTAATCCCGATGGCCACTGATGCGATTATGTTGTGCAGCTTACTGCAGAACTTCTCCTTTGCAAAAGGACAGATGCAGAATGTGGCAATCCCAGGATGCCAGGGATCCAGCTAATTACCTAACTGCATCAAGGCCATGATTGTCACCAGAAGCTTTGATTACAGCTCCCGTTTATCTCTTCTCCAGAAGCACATGCTCAGGAATATGCACACTGAGAAATGACTAAGAGTCTTGCACAGCACAGGACTGACCTTGAGGCCAGGCCAGAGACTCACAGCTTGCATTAATTTTTACAGGTCTGTGAAGTGCCAGCCTCCTGAGGAACACAGTGCTCTGGGGGAGGAATTTGCTGCTTGCTGCAGACAAGACAGAAAAGGGCCAGAATGAGGGAAAATGAGTAAAAATTCAGGAAATACAGTCAACACATGTTCTTCAAAAGCTATTTTAGTGGCAAGTTAGGTACAGGATAGCAAAATCTCTGGTCTATAAAAGACAGTCCACAGAAGACTTCTTGTTTGGATGTGAATATGGAGCTTTGAGGAGTTACTCACAGGTTGATTTCTCCTACCAGTTTGAAGGAAAAGTTACTGTTTGAAACATGCTAAGAGCTAAAGATGTTTGGAATGCCTCCCCCTACTTATTCTTTGCATGTTTCTTCACAAAGAAAAAGACAGGTTTCTTCAAGCTAGAGCTTGGATGATGGAGAATAAATGTGACATAGAAACACAAAATCATGAGCATTATACATCAAGTGAATAAGAAAGATCTTTCACTATGTCTTCCAGTGAGAGTAATGAAGTAGACAGGTGATGATCAGATGCAAAGTAGAGTAGGTAGAGCAGAGTTCAGCTGTGGAACTCATTACCACAAGACATTGCAGAACCTCAAAAAGCTGTGAGGCAAATCCACAAAAAACTACTGAGCACGAAGTGAACACTACTGACTCAGGAGGTCCCTGGGCTGCAAATCACTGGAGGCTCCGTGAGAGTAACACAGTGGCATCATTAGTGACATCATATACTTACAGTACTCCTACATTTTCCTCTTGGCATCTACTATAGGTCACTGCTGGAGACACATGGGGGAAAGGCAGCTAGACAGATTCTTGGTTCTGCCTGGTATGGCAGTTCTTATGTTACTGACTAACTGGGTGAGCTGTATCGCTCAGATCCTTAAGCAGGAAGTTAGGCATGTCTGTGCTTAGAGAGCTATGAAATTATGTGTTTCTTTCTCTCTCTTTTTTTTTTTTTTTTCCCCATTGCATTTCCTATTCCAGGGGCCCAAAGACCATCACAAAGAATGAGCAGGAGCCCCTGGTGAAGTCTGAGAAAAAGCAATCTCACATCTACACATGATCAGGATAAGGTGTGATAAGGGGACATCATTATCACCCACTCGTATCCACGCCCACTCACTGATTACCAGCAGGAGAGGGTGTGTGAGCAACAATCCTGTTCTACATAAATTCAGGAGCTAAAAGTGCCAGCACAGCATGGCAAGGTACTCTGAGGATGATCTTCCTATATGTCAATGTGAGTGTAAGATAGTACAGGCAAGCACAGCAAGTGCAAGATAAAAATATGGAGGTGCGCAGGTGTCTACAAAAGGAAGAGGAGAGAGAGAGGACTATGTTAGTAGACATTTTTTTACAGTGCATCTATTTTAGTGTTTATCATAATTCACCCATCCATGCACTCTACAGGAAAGTGCAGCCTGAAAGGCAGTGGTTTTTCTGAAATCAGATGTGTGTGAGAGTATCTTCCAGGACTGTCCAAAGGTATATGCATAACAAAATACCGAATAAGCAGGCAGCAGAGAGCAGCAGAAAGGGTAAATTTCACAGAGGTGGGGAGCAAGGTCACTCCCTGGGTGGAGCAGAGGAATATCTAGGAAGCAATCCTCAAGGAGACTTTTACTATACAGGCAGAGTGAAATTAATCGCAATCATAGTGTTTCTGTGAGCAAAGTGAGGTATTCCAGGCACGCAGAAGAGGAAGGCATCTGTCCCACTCAGAAAGCGAAGAGTTGAGCAGATGAAAATACTTGTGTCAAATCCCCCCTTGGATATCTCTTCCCCCTCCAGCCCTTGTCCTCCCTCCCCTCCCTTTCCCGTTCATTTCTCACTATATCGCTCTTCAGCACTAGGCCCTTCTCCTGATTAACATTTCAAACCCATTGATAGTTTGTGCTGGCTTAGACAAACTAATCATCATTAGCACTCCAAAAACCTGTCCAGCTTTCCCTCCTAGAGTCACAGGTGCTATCCTCAGCTGCTTGGAGAAAAACGAAAAAATACACCAGCCACAACATGCTCTTGGCAAGGCCATCAGGAGGTTCCAGCTCGCAGCCCTGGCAAGGGCCTGGCAAGAGGTTCCCAGGCTCGGCTCCAAAGAACCCAGGCTGCAGATAAAGCCCTGGGCCATCTAGGAGGCGGGAAGAGGGCTCCAGGCATCTTCCCCTCTCTAGGTCTTACAGCAATGTGCTCTTGCACACTGGACCCTATGCTGGAAGCACTTCTCACTTCCCAGGGAAGAGTAGAGCCCACGTGCTAGAAAGAGCTGTTTTCTTCCAGCCTGGCCAAGCTAGAGACATGCTCATAGATGGGGTTTGAGTGGAAATTTGCTGAGCCTGCTGTGGATACAATCTGCTTACAGAAGGCTAGGTGCTTTTCCCAGTGACCCATTAACCTGTATCTCTTCTGTTTATCGAATAAGAAAAGGCAGAAAGTAAATACATAACCCAGGCAGATCAGGAATGATGCAAGAACAGGTGTCTGGTGAGTTGCCCATGTCTGGCTGAGCTGCAGCCAAGAGATACAAAGGCCACAGATAAAAGCAGACTAACAGGAGGAAAAGAGCAATGGGCTGGAAGATGCTCTCTGTGACACTTGCATACAAATCCACTACTGAACTGCCAGTTTTACCTTTTTCCTGGAGGCACCTAAATCCTCCGCATCAGGCAGGGTCATTCCACACAAAACCTGTTTTCAAAGAATGACATTGTGCCCATTCTCTGCAGTGAGGACCAGGTGACAATAACACTGCTCTGGGGATGAAGGCTCTAACAGTGCCCATAAGATTTCTACCTCACCTCAGCTAATGCCATCTAGGCCCTGGAGAGAGCTCAGAACTGCTCTAGAGACAAAACGCTTCTTACAGCAGCTGAAAAGAAGCAGGTTTGCCCAGCAGACCTGTTTTTCAGCTGTGATGAAACCCTAGGGGTCAACATAACTCTGAAGCACACATACTCTTAGGTATGCCTTGGATTCAAAATTTCATTTTGGTCAGACTGACATTAAAATAATAACCAGGCAATCCCTGGGAAATTCCACACCACTGGAATCATTGTAGCTTGGACAGCTCTCTGGGCCCTCATATGAAATGTTTGTTGAGTACACATTCATGAGGAGGCTCTGAAATGCCACTAAGCTTGTGTGCATTGGAGTCATGGAAAAGCCACCACCTCTCATGTAGCTGCTTAGTAGCACATACAGAGCCTGCACAGGGAGAGAAAGGGATTATTTATAGGTTAACTATAACCTTCCTACTAAAGCCCAGAACTAATGCTGAACGGCAATATAATGGAAGAAGCTGTCCTGTGCCTGTGGAACCAATGCCTGAGGAATGCAATTCCTCTTGCAAAAACCATCCAGGAGGACTGGTTGGGAGATAACACACACCCGCAAAACTACAAACCTCCCCATTCTCTGTGGCACGGGACATAGTGAGCATCCCTAAGGCACATCTCCTTCTCCCCCCACCTGCTCTCCTGACATCCTCTCTGCCTAACACTTCAGTGAGAGTTAGGATGAGGTTTATCTTATAATTTTGCATGGCCATTACCTGACAGCAACAGCAAACTTTGCTGGCATGGGAGGTACAAGAGGCTAGGGACTGTAGGACGTCAGTACAATCATAGATATTACTTTAGAGTCTCCATACTCTTCTGCTATCCACCAGGAGACTGGACCTGCAGGTGCATCCTGCATTCATGTTCCTGTGAGACAAATACTCAGGCACTGACAACATTTAAGAGAGCAGCAGATTTTCACAAGTGAATCTGTTGGCAAAAATATGTTCCCATCTTCCAAGAGGCCTCAGACATTGACAGTCACCCCTCAGCTATGTGACTCCCTTGTTTCTGCAAATATCCATTCCTCCCATACCCCCTACCTCAGACCACTATCTTCTGACCTGAAAATAAAACACCCCTGTTTGTGGCACAATCGTGTGACTTTAAAGCAGAGCTTAGACGCTTCTGTCTTCTGTGGCTTTCCTGCCTGTAAGCAGCAAGAGGCTGGGGAGGGGCTGCCAGTGGCTGTGACAGTATATTTACACCACACTCACCTGGCTCAGCAGTGCAGCATCGGCCAGAGGCAGCAGCTCCAGTCTGCTGCAGAATGCTGTCAGAAGGGGGCAAAATCCATCTGCAATCATCACTTGTTCCCTGCTTTTTCTGCGCTTGCTTTCTCTGTCACCCTTGCATCCCCGCAGCCCTGAGCCTTGTGGCAAACTCCAGCCAGGCGGGCTGTCCCTATGGAGGGGATACTGTCATAGCTGCCAGGACAGTCTGCAGCCTGGCCTGGGGTGCTCCCCAAGCCCCAAACAGCCCACAAACCCATGGGGTTTGTGGAATGGCCCCAGGACAAGAGGGCCACTGGATGAGGGTTAGCAAGTGTGTGCTGTAGGCAAGGCCAGACTGAGACTGAGTCTCTGTGTACTTACTGCTGAGATGGCTGTCGGTGCTGAGAGCAGCAGAAAAGCTGAGGGGAGATGCAAGGAGGGTTCTGAGGAACGGGTGACAAAAATGGGCAACAGGGATGACAAACTCCCTTTTGTGGGGCGGGGCCAGATTCTCCTTCACCTTGTACATTCTGAAGTTCCAGAGATCACAGACAGAAAACATGTCAGAGATGGGACAGCAGAGTCCCACTGACCCTGGTGCCAGGCACTGGGCACACAGGGCCCACCCACCCACGAGATTTGAGGCAGGAAAGCACAAAAGGGATTTGGAATTCAGGGAGCACTGAAAGCTTCCAAACAACAGCTTTAAATCCTTCTCCACACTACTTTTGGAGTCAGTTTTCAGTTTTAGAAAAGCCCCATTGCCAGGGACACCATTACGTCTCAGGGCATTGTGACTTTCGAGTGCCTTTGAGTTAGTAATCTAGGGATGCTTGTGGGGTGACTTCCACCAATTGAAAAAGTCTGGAAAAAGGTATAGGAAAGCAGATAATTCCTTTCAAATACAAAAAAAACACACTACTACCACCCCTTTTTATATTTTTTTCCCTGTGAGTAAGCAACATTTTTTCTCTCAACTCCTCAGCTAGCCTGGTGAATTCTATTTCTGTATACATCAGTGAGTCCCTTCTCCTTACATAATCTGACATGCCTATAGACAGCTCCTGTGAATTTTCTGCAAGTCTTACGATAGCTGGCAGCTGCCCTTGAAGCCCCTCAGATAGCAGACTTGCAAAGTTCACTGTGAAAGAGCTTTCACTTCCCTCCTTCCTGTCTTCTATGCTTTGCAACTTGAGGAGGGCAGAGCAGGAAAGGATCAGAAATGGGGACATCCTTAAGCTCCAGGCTGGCTTAACAATTTTGTCTACACCTGTGGCACAGCACGAAATGAGAGGTATTATCTCCAGTTTCTGAGTTACAGCATGTCACAGGATATTATGGGACTGCTACTCATCCTGGCAGTGGGATCACTCTTCTTTACCTGCCAGAAAGGTCAGTGACCTCTGGGGAGCCCTGGCAACAGCCACACCGCTACCTAGGAGAGAAAGTGAAGAACTGCTTGGTATCTAACAGAGATGGCAAAGGAGGGCAGGATGAACTGATGGCTACCATACACCAGGATCATCACATGAAGTGTAGTAGACTTGTTGTGGAATCTCAAGAGGGCATGGTCTCAGTTTCAAGATTTTCAGCTTGCAGCACTCACCTGACATCAGTACTAGGGACCAGCCAGACATAAATCCATGAGGAAACCCGGCTGGGATCTCTCCTTCTCTCTCAAGCAGCTCTAAGGCTCTGATCAAGATGACAGTGGGCTTATTTTTGCCTGTCCTTTGGGACAACCCTCTCTTGAAGCTCTCAGGCTGGGGAGGAGAGAGGTTAGCAGAGATACTGCTAGATCAAAACACCAACAGAAAGCTGGGAAGGCCTAGACATCCGCAGCCATGAAGCCATCTGCTTCACAAGGCTGGGCCATGGTTGGGAGTCCCTGCATTAAGGTAACTTAGTAAGCTGTACAGCAGAGTTGGAGGGAGAGAGGGAGGGAAGGAGAGGGAGGTGCAGAGCCAGGAATTAAGGACTTTCACACCCAGACTTTGAGGGAGCCCTCCTGACATAACACCCCATATGCAGATGTGTGCAGAAGAGAAGTGTGTGCAAGCTTGATATACAGACAACCAGAGGTCTTTTTTTGTTGCACATGGGATGTGCTGGAGCAGGGAGATTTTGAACACTTTGTTAATGTAGTCTGCAGCCTATTTCTGATGATCTGAAATTTTCCTCTATTTAAAACATTCCTCAAGCAGACAACAGCCCCCGTGTAAAACAACTCTTCACAGCAATTACAGCAGTCAGAGAAGGAAAAACATTTTATACCTTCAAAATTAAAAACCCTTTAAGGAAATCTGTGTTTTTTCCTGAACACACCAAAAGAGGGAAAAAGATGTGGTAAGCAGAAGTTGGAAAAGTTTGGCAATATTTTCTAAGCCCCACAAACCACCCTACACACTGACAATATGGGGGTAGGCAGTATGTGACAAAACATCCCTGTCTGTCTGACTCTTATCCTTACAATGTAAGAATGCTTACATTGTAAAAACTTGGCAAGTATCTTACTGGTCAAAATATTTAAGAACAGTTTCCTGAAGATATTCCCTGCAAATAGTTACTTACAACTGTATTATCACACAGTATCTGATTCCTGATGTACCCTACTAAGTTGATGGTCACTCTTTAGTCTTACTGTCAACTATGCAGATGTAAGAAAAGACATACAGATTAAAATGTTGCTTTGGGGATTTCCCTCCCTCATTTCCAGGAACAACCCAAATTTTTCATTTAGGCTTTAGTTAGCTATTCTGCTGAGAAACTGCAGGTTTCTCTCCTGGTGCTCTGTGGGAAACAGGAGAGAAATGGAGAAAACTTTTTTTCCATCTGTAAGCAAGCAAAACTGACCCAGAGTCATAGAAGAAGAGGCTATTTTTATCAAGTCTTTTTTTTTTTTTTCTTTTTTTCTTTTTTTTTCTTTTTTTTTTTTTTTTGGCAAGAACCACATTTTAAGCTGCTAGTCCCTATTTTTCTCTAAATACTCTGAGGAGCTGGCAATGGGTGGCAGGGGGTGACTCCAAAAAGAAGTAAGAGCAATTAAGAGGATAACATATACAGGGTTATCCAGGAATTTTGCAGCTCTCACTGTGCAGCACATAAAGGCCCTCCCAAACCTCACAGTGGGGGTGAGGAGAGAATTCTTGTTGCTCTGTTTGCAGGTCCCTTGCTACCTGATTGGAAGGAGGTGCTTCACCAGCCACCAGTTGTAAAGGAGCTGTAAAAGAGGCTTGGCATTCCACAACTGCATCCAGGAGAGAGGGAGGGAAAGATGAAGGATGTTAGGCAAAGAAAGACTGGGAAAGTTAGGATGGCTGTCTAAAACATTTCAAATAAAGAAAGGACAAATTAAGAAAGATGTGGAACTGTAAGCCTAATTAGTGTAGCAATGTAGTTATAGTCATGATTGCCTAAGGATACAATTAGACATGTCTAGAGAGGGAGGCCAATCTTGTTGTTAAACCACAAAGGTAGGGGACAGAATCGTATCAGTTGCAGTCTAGTGCTGGCTCCTGGATGATTCTGATGTGTTACAGGGATGCCCTATGACTCCAGAAGGAAATTTCCAGCCTCCTGATACCCCGGTTTCATGTTTCCAAGTGTTTCTAAACTAACACATGGAATTCCCAAGACGAAGCTGAGGTATTTTTATGGCATGCAACCACTAGGGTCCCTTTTAGTACACTTTGGACTTGCAATTGGAGACCTTAGGGCAAAAGCTGCTAAGAGAAAGCATAGCTGATTGCCAAAAGGAGCCAAGAGCAATAAAACACTCTTGGTTTGGTTTGATTTCCTGGCCAATGCACCACTAAATGTTATAGTTTAGATTTGCCAATTTCAATATACTCATTTTCTGTTGTGAGATAGAATTAGGAGCAAAAGCGAGGCAGGCCTAAAAATTAAAAGGGTGTAAAAACTTTATTAACAAAACAAAGAAAATAATCAATTCAGAATAAAACCTTCAGACTACCCCCTCCTCCCGCCTCCCAAATCTTCTTAACAACAACGTACAGAAACACTTCAGTCAGTTACCAACTTAAATAATCTTTTTCTGTTCACTTTAGAGAGAGAAGTCTCCTCTTTGTTTGGCTATAGGGTTTTTACCAGAAGAAGAAAAAATACCCAGTTCTCTCGTGGCTTCATTTTTCACTAACTCCTCCCATCATCACCTCTCCTGAGCTGTGTTTATGGGCCATGTTAAACTCATGGGGTATTTACTTTTTAAGAATGAACTGTTCAAAAGCAAAAGTCCTCTTCATCTCTCTTTTTCTCTGTTCATACTTCATCCCCAGAACAGAGATCCCCTTTTTTTTCCCCTTGGGGCAAAGGATCTTCCGAACACTCCAAACCCCCATGTCTTTTTCCACGGTTTATAGTGTAGTACAGTCCCTCTCTATAGCTTACAAAAGGATTTTCAGCCAACCTTCACAGCATCTCCTCATTCTCCTTCCATCTAGAACTTGGCTCCACTGACTCTGGTGTATCCTCTATGTTCTTTTTCCTCTCACTCAAGGGATGATTGAAGGTCTGTAAGTCTTATCTGAGCATTGGAAGGTTTAAAATCTCATATAGAAGATGCAGGGGGCTGTGGCCCATGCTGGAGCAGTGCCAGGATCTCAGGACACATGGGCCACACTGGGAGCTGGGTGAGGGCTGTCTGCCAGCCCCTGTCTTCCCTCCACGTTGCTCAGCAAGCAAGGGTGCAGAAGGGCTTTGCCAGAATGGGGCTCCGCTGCCTCTCCCACCCAAGGTTGTGTGGGTCATTGGGCAGGTCCGGCCACCCCATGGCTGCTCTGAGCTGGCGACAGGGCAGAGTTTTGCCGAGCCACGACCACGCCGGGGGTGGGGGCTAGGATCTTAGCAGCGGGCCTCTCTCCCCCTGGCTATCGGGACCCCTGGTTGAAAACATGGCCCAGCGGCTTCCCGAGCCCTCCCCTGCCCAGGCTTGGCCACACAGGAGGGGGCCCAGGCCAGTCAGTGTTACTATGTGAAACGCCGGAAGGAAAGAGGCTTTCCCGGGCTTTTACTTGCTTCAAAATGTGAATTCACGGAGGCAAACTAACTTCTATGGTTTCTCAAGCTGTCAACAACCAAACCAGCCTCCAATTGGGCCCATCAACTCACAGAGGAAGTTCTCAGGGAGAAAAGCTTCCGACTACGCCCTCCCTTCAGGTGCCTTCAGTGTACAACCAGCACAAATGCCAAAAGAAGAAGCCCTAAATTAGCACGACACATTCAAAACAGCTGTTTCCTAGTCTCAGGTAATTGTGTCTCAGTTTTGTGTAAGAGATGCTGAAAGAGACACAGTTTCTCACTTTGATATTACAGAATTACATTCCTAAGCACAATGGCTCAGTCTGGGCCTTGGTAAAACAAGCAAAGGTGTGCAGGCATCATTCCCACCTTGGCTCTGAAGCCTCAAGTGTTTGTCAGTCCCTCTCTACCAAACGCTGCCGCTGTCTTCACTCTGCATTCGTGGGAAGGAGCTGTGACAGTGTGAACAGGAGCAGATAAATCAGAGATTGAGGCAGACACAAGCTACATCTCCACAAACCTTAGCAGCCAGGCACCAGGAGCAGCATTCACGTGCATGCAGGGCCAGCCCCACGCCATCAGCAGCCTCACCCAGCAAACCTCAGCAGCCTGACTCAAACCACACTTGGCACAGCTCTGGAAGCATCCTCCATGCCTCCACCTGTGACTGCCATGAGACACCATGCTTTCTGCTCCTCAGCAGTGAAACTTTTCTTGCACGTGGAGTGAGAACTTGTGGGATACAAAGGGAGATGCTGACAGAGGCTTGTTGCAGAGAGCCCCTGGCTCAGAGATGTCTGACTCAGTGACACCTGACAGAAACGAAGTCCTGTGGCTTACATGGACATGAGCCCAAGGCTTCTCAGAGACTTCTCAGAGATATACTCAAGTTCATCACAGACATCCTGACAGAGGTTTTGCCTTGAAAGCAGCGACCCAGGCAGCTAAAAGGACTGGTGCCATCCCTAGATACTTGGGCATGGGCAGAAATCTTGCAGAGGCCCTGAACTTTGATCCAGCCCTGAGGAGTCTCATCAGGAGGCAATGTTTACCATATCACTTCAGTGCCAGCTCTACATTGTCCATGGCATGAAATGACTGACATGCTGGTGCACAAAGGTAAAAAAGGACACATTGATTTATTGATCAAGGAAAGACACCGTCTCCTTGACAGAGATGCGCTGTCAAACGATGGCAGGACATGCTACTAAAAGCCCTTCAGACTGATTACTTTACCTGCCACCTGATCCTTCAGTGCTCTGGGCTCTGGCAGGTGAAGAAAAAGGGAAGATTTACACATAGGAGTCAGAACAGGAAAACACACAGGAATTAAAGCTCCAGGGGTCTGGCCAGGACACAGTGGCCCCCCTCTCCTCCACCTGCCACAGGGCTGGAAGGTCCCTCAGCCCATGGGCCAGCCAAGGTGGCAGGAGGACCAGCAAAACCTCATTGTGCAGCCAACTGAAAGTGGAACTGTGGCAGGTAACACCTGCACATCCTGAAATGCTGCCATTTCCCTTCCCCATCTGTTCCCTTCTCTAGGATTAAACCCCTCCTGTCTGTATGACTATATGGCCTGAGCCTGCCCTGGGGATTGTGGAGAGTGCAGCTAGGCACATAGCCTGGCACTGCTGTCAAATCCTGCAGTGCAGGCACTCAGCTAGGTAATGCTACAGCCCACATCCCAGCATGGGACATCAAGCTGGGGCACCTATGGAAAGTGGCCATTTCATCAGCAGGTTGGTGCCAATCCATGAGGGAGCTCTCCTTTGTTGCTACCTGTGCACTCTGGGGCATCCAGAGTGGCTCTCCTTAGTGTGGGCTATTGACAGTAAACCTAAAGAGAGAAGAACATTGGGAAAAAACCATTTTCTTGAACTTCTAGGGCCCAGTTTACTATTTCTGCACTGATTCTCTCTCAAGATACACTCTTGCTTAAATGGGATTGTCCCCTACTTGACAAGAAGTGTGGCGGAGCCTTTCCATCAGCTTGCTCAGGAGACAGCCTGAAGAGGCAGGGCCTTATCACAGCAGCAATTCAAGACAGCCTGCTTGTGATACAGCATGAATGCACCACTCAGCATCACATCAAAATGCAAAGTTACTGGAGTGGCCAGTTCCCAACTTCACTGCACAAACATGTTGAACCAAGTGCATCACAAATTTGTAATGAGCTTGATTAGAGAGATGTAGCATGAGGTAGGCAGTAGAGACATAACAAAGAGTGTCCATTAAGTGATTCGTTGCTGGCCAATTTACCAGGCACAGCATGTTGGGAAAATGCCACTCCAGAGCTGCTCTCATACCTGTTAAAGGGCTTGATATTCCCAATACATGGCAGCTCTATCTTAATTCTGTGGACAATCTGACCAGCTTTGGCTGTGTACCAAATCCAGATGGCTCGCCACCTCTCTTGTGGAAAGTGTAAATAATCCAGCAGACCAACCACAGGAAAAACAGTGATCCCAAAAAGGCAGAGATGTGAGAAGCTAATTTGACTTTTGAACAAGCATCTAAATTAACATCGTCCCAACAGCCTCTTTTTTGGAATGCAGCAAATGCCATTAATGATTGAAGAATGCTCAACCCAGACACACTGGGAAAAGCAGGATTACAACAGGAGATGGCGTGAGAAGCAGCTGTGCACTAGACAAGGCAGGATAACATTTTGATGGACACAACTGATGTCATCTATATTTACTTCTGTAATGCCTTTGACGTGGTTCAGGCCAGATCTCTGTTGATAAATTGGAACAATATGGGTTTGATGCATGGAGTAGTAGACAGATAAGGAATAAGGATGGATGGATGGAGTAACTTTCACTCAATGGCTTAGTGGTCCAAATGGAGATGAGTAACAAGTGATGTTCCTCAAGGGGCCATATCAGGCCTGGTACACCTTTATTAACGACATAGTAAGGTTGAGTCCACCTCAGAGAGTTTATACATGACAGGAAGATGAGGGTTGCTGTCCTCAAGGACCTTGACAGGTTTGTGAAGTGGGCCTATGAGTAAGTGTAAGGTCCTGCACCTGCATCAGGGTAATCCCTAGCATGAATACAGATTGGAGAATGAATTGATTGAGAGCAGACCTGTGGAATAGAATGGGGAATTCTGGTGAAAAAAAATACTAGATATGAGCCAGTAATGTTCTTTCCCAGCTCAGAAACCCAATTGCATCCTGAGCTGCATCAAAAAATGTATCACCAACAGGGCAAGGGAGGTGATTTCCCCCCCCCCGATTCTGTTCTGAGACTCCAACTGGAATACTGCAGCCTCCTCTGCAGTCCTTAGCACAGACATGAGCCTGTATGACTGAGTCCAGAGGATGGCCACAAGAAGGGCTGGAGCACCTCTCCTATGAAGAATGGCTGAGAGACTTTGGTTTGTTTAGCCTGGAAAAGATAAGATTCCAGGGACACCTTATTGTGGCCTTTCAGTATATAAAGGGTGCTTATAAGAAAGATTAAGAGTGGCCTTTCACCAGGGTCTGCGGAGACAGGACAAGTGGCAACAATTTTAACCTAAATAATGGTCCCATCCAACCCAAACTTCTGTGACTCTGGAGTTCTCTAATCCTTGATGGTGGAGTTCATTTGGCCCTGAGAGGTGAGATCATCTCCCAGCCATGGGATTGAGCAAAACAGTGAAAAAGAATAGCATCAATAAGAAGAATCAAAAATTCTGTTTCTTCTTTCACTGGCACTTCTATTCAAAGAACTTGAAATCTTTTTTAAGTAGTGTGAGATTAATCTCATTCATCACCTCATCTCATTCCCTCCACATGTCACAACCCAATTTCACTGTGAGCTCATACATATGTACAGTCAAGCATCAACCAATTTTACGGAAAGAAGATGGTGATTTGAGTGTTTCTGGTTTTGGAGGGTACCTGGTTATCTGGAACAGCCGCTATATCCCAAAGCTAGGCCCCATGTTTGCAATACAGCATCTCAGCATTTCATGGCAGAAAGAGATATGATTTCCTGCCTGGGCCAAAGGAACTGGACCAACACCTTCTTTCTCAATAAATTTTGTAGTCAAATGTATTTTGGATTTTGAATCCCTTTGACTCTAGAGCTGAAGAAAAGGGTAACAAAAGGAAGTCAACTAGAAATCTGCCTACATTCACAAGAGCAATAGAAAGGGAAAAATATGGTAACATTTTCCTGCAACAAAGTAATGTTTTGCCTGTGAAGGGATTTCCATTGATAATGTAGGAGATGGGAGAACAGGAACAGAGGGAGACATATGTCATCATATTTAATGGTGCTTCTTGTTGTACAGTTTAAATAATTGAAGAAGATTCATCCAAGTAGAAAGAAAGATAGGATTAAGGGGGGAAAAAAAAGGAAAACATAAAAAAAGATCCTTGGCAGTTGTGTAACTATTTTCCCCCTGGGCCTGGGAAATGTTTCCACTATGCAATCCAAGACACTGCTTAAGATTCAAACTATTGCTTGCTAGGGAAAGAGAGGGAGGGCAGAGGGAGAATACTGCAAAAACATTTGACTACATCAGCTACCCACTCATTATTGTAATAGAGAGAGGTAGGGATAAATCTGACTGCATGTGTGAGGGCACCAATTGCTTGTTAGGTATCAAAGATGCTATTACACCCTGGAGGAGCAGGCACATACACAGGTGACATTCACCAATTCCAATGGGGCGGAGGGAAATCACACATTGAAATGAAGTTAATAAGCAATGCAGAGGGCAGGGTCCATGATTGCCAACCTGATTTCTATAATTGGTGTGATTACTACTATTATAACTTAAACACAACAGCAAATCACTTGCTTAATTGAATTTTCTTTCTGTGTGTGGCTGGGAGTGGGGAGAACACAGAGGAGGATGCAAATTTCTCCTACAGCTATGTGTGTCTTCTCAGCTATGAAACAAGCAGAGGGGTCATAGGGTTGGGGGGCAGCCCCGGTGACTGAAGGGGAAGATTAGAGGGGCCCAAGGCAAAGCAGGGCAGCTTTACATGCATGATTTTCATGGAGGAGGAAGCTCTGTGTTTCTAAACAGTGCCTGCGCTTTCACTGCACTGAAAGTGAGAGTTTTGCACAGGACTTAGTAAATGCCTCACAGCACACCATGAGATGATAAAGCTTCTCTCTGAACTCCTGGGGGGACAGCCAAATGGCCATGCTGCATCCAGTGCTCCCACTCTCAGATACATCCCCTTCTACCATCAGCAAAAGCCAGTAAGGATATCTTTTAGATCAGCCTGTAAGATCTGTTTATTCTCTGCAGCACTTCTCCTCTAAAAGAGATTTGCAGCAGCCAGGAGACTCTCAAGGGGAAAAAAACCCCAAACAACAAACAAACAAGAACAACAAAAAACAAAACCAAAAAACCCCAAAATAAAAACAAAACCAAAAAGCTAAACAAAACAAAACAACAAACAAAAAACCACATTGTCCTCTGAAATGCCAGAAAAAAACCATAACCTAAATGTATGTATTATCTGTGTTGTGCCATTCCATCACTGCTACGCCTTACTTGCAGATTCACACAAGGATGACCCCCTGTACCTGGTCTGTCAGTGGACTCCTACTTGCCTCATTGACTGTTTCAGATGGTAACTCATCTGTTTTCAAATGCTATTTTGAACCTGTCATTACAGACAGACTCATCAGCACCTTCATACTTTGGCAGGCTGAAGAGTAGTGGGTTTTTAACAGGACCAAGCAGTGTCTTGTATTTGCAGATTTTGTGCAGGGTGTCCTGTTGAGAGACAGTGTAGATTTAAAGTGTGGATTCAAGACTTTTAGGTCACCCTCTTTTAGGTCTCCTCTGTGAGACTGCATAAAAATATCTGCTGAACTGATTAAATTCAATGCACTTGAAGTATTCCTAATTCCCTGGATGAGAAGCCCTCAGGTCTGCTCCAGATAAAAAAATAATAGAAACAAACACAACAAAAATGAGCAGCAAATTTTGCTATGCCCAAGACAGCAATACCACAATACTTTCCTTAGACTTTTTCTTGTATGTATTTTACAGCATGCTATAGAAACTAAGAAACATTGCTCTTTGACAGGGATCCTGAGACGTGCACAGGTGCAGAACCCAAAACTGCAGGCAGGGCTTTGAGCAACACATCATTCTTCTGACCATATCCAGACCCTGGGCATCTGTATAACTTATTAAGAGCCAAACTTGATATACCTGTTTCATGGGAGCCTTATTCATGTTGAGTACAGTAAGCCAAGAAGGACTTGAGGCATAAATGAAACCTTGCAGAGGGTCATGTTTGGGTGGAATTTTTGGAACTTCCACAACTCCAGCCCTACAAGTCATTGTTTATTTTTCTCTTTAAACTTGCCTTAATCTAACACAGAAAACCAGAGAATGAGGAGGGATGCTGGGAAAACATGATCCCTGATCCCTTCAATAATATATCTCCCCTACAGCTGTGCAAAAATAAAATATTAATTTATCTGATTTGAAACAGAAAGAAGGATGGAGAGGGAAAAATTGGCTGGGGCTATGCAATGTTTTCCATCATATATTTTTGTTTATGTTCATACATAGTGCTTTCATGTATCTCTGTTACCTTCCACTCCTATATCTGCTTGTCACTCCATGTTTCCTTCCTTGAGAAAGGAGACAGCAAAAACTGTGCTGTGGCCAGGGCACCAGTGCTACAAATTATTTTTCCCTGAGAGCCTTAGGTTGTATTTTCATGGACTTCAGAGTTCTTACCTATTTGACTGTCACATCAAGCCTTCTTCATGCCCTGAGTTTCTAAGGGGACTGCAAGTGAGGATATATGAGACTTTTTTGTTACCTAAAGAAGGTATGATGAGTTTTGGAAAATAAGCCACTTTCATCCCATCCAGCTCAAGGAAAAATGTTAATATGTCTTGATGGGATACTAAAGTCTTTATGATGGTATAAAAGCACTAGGAAGAGACATAAGTATGAAGCATGTCTTTCAGATCAGATTTGGGAAATGGGCCTCCAGTAATGTTAGCATTTCAGTTGGGAAATGTGCAAATACAGGCCATTTATCATCTTCAGGTATTTCACTCTGTCCAAATGGATATCTGTCTAAAATAACATGTTCTAAACCCCAGCACTCTCCACTCCACAGGAGAAAATCTCTGTCATTCTACAGAGTCAGCCCAGTTTATCCCCAAGGTTATGGGGAAAAATACCTATTTTTCTTTATTTATCTCAATTTTGAAATAGAAAAAGAGCCCCAAGGAAGTCCTACTATTAACAAATAGGGCAACAAAAAGGTAACAAAACTAATGCAAAAACATTTTTCTTCCCCCAGGGATTCAGCTCTCCTGTATAAAAATTATCAGACTGCCCATCTATTCCTATCACAGAGAATCCCACTCCAGTGCACTAGCCCTCAACAAATGGCCTGTCAAACAGATGGGCTTTGCAACAGGCTCTTTAGGTCTTTCTTTTAACAGACAGCACTACTACATGACTACAGTAATTTCATGATTATAAGCCTCACCTGAATATAAGCCACACCTCCCAGTAGCTAGGTAGACCACGGGATTTGTCCATATATAAGCCGCACCTGAATATAAGCCGCACCTTTTTCTTTCTTTTTTTTTTTTTAAAGGGGGAACCGTGTGTAACAAAGTAACAAATTAGTAACAGAATCACTGCCAGCTGGCTTTGGTGTCAGGTGCTCAAGTTGCAAACAGTTTTCATAGACCAGGGAAGCCTTTAAAGGCAGCCCCAGGCGCCCTCCCCAGCTGTCTCTCACTTCCTGGGATTTGTCCATAGATAAGCCGCACCTGAATATAAGCCGCACTGCTGGGGTAGGCTAGATTCTTCAATGAAAAAGGTGCGGCTCATAATCGTGAAATTACTGTAAGTTTAGCTTCTGTTTCACCTAGTTTTCAGAAGGGCAAATGCATGCAAATACATCTATAGCACAAAAAACCGTCAGCATTGCTAAAACATTAAGACTGAGAAATCAAGCTTAGAAATTAAGCCATTCCATATGTTAAAGTTGCTCCTGCACCATTGATTCTAGGCCATTGTACATCCAATTTATCATGCATTATATATTAAATTGTACATTTCACAGGTAAAATAAGAACAGAGAACCTATATATATTCTAGTGTGCGATGCAATCAAGCTAATGTTGCAGAAAAAACCCAAGGTCTTGGAATATTCTCAATTCTATCTTAGATTTATATTCTTAATATTACATTACATGGTTATCTTATGCTTCCACCTATATCTTTGTTGTATCTTAGGTATTTCTTATCTTTTCCCCATTTTATGCAGTGTCTGAAATTTGCGCAGGCACTGAATTTGTATGCACTGTAAGAAATCCAACAGAGGGTCAATGCTCAACATTTTGACTGTAAATTTGCTGGTTCTGGAACTCTCCTTATTGTGTATTATTAGAGGGCTCTGTAACCTGGGCTCCTGACTGATACTTGGGAACTGTATTTTCCATAACAGCAATTTTCATCAGTTATAATTGAAACACACTGCTAAGCAGATTCTTAATGCTTTGTAGGACCCGGACTTTAGATCACAAGCTTTCTGGGGACAGGAACAGTTCTTTGATATATTTTTGTACACTGTTAATAATGACACCAAGGCTTCTAGGTGTCATTACAAGACACACGGTAAGTTAGTGCTTCAGCTAGGGACAGGTGACAGACTGAATTTAGATTCCACTTTTCTTCTTTTTAATGACAAGAAGAAGAGTCAAAACAATTTTGCTATTTCAATAACTTGAGGCCTTCAGCAGCAGAAGAGCTTTAAAACTATACAGTATTTACTACAATTTTCTATCCCAGTTACACCAGCCTCTTGATTATCTACTTGTCAAGGGTGATGCCCAAGCTTAGACTGAAGGTCAGGCCCTGTAGATCTTGTCCAAGATCTCCAAGAATGGAGCAGCTGGGCACTTTGGCCTTTAGAGCTTGTGACTATCATCATGCACAGCTAATTGTCCTGAGCTTCCATGGCACATCAGCTGCATACAGAGCAATTTAGTCTCTCTAGGTAACCAGTCTTGGTAGATTCAGGAGTATAATTCTCCACCTGACTGCATGGCTAAAATAGCCTGGCAGTTAAAAGGTCAAGATCTTCACCTGTATATTGCTTTGATGACCAAGTCAGACACTTTTCCACATACTGGGATGACTCTTTTAATACTTCTGAATAATGAAATGAAACTTTCCTAATCACAGTTTCTTAATGAAATGTTCTTAGTCACAAGTAAGATGTTTGAATTGGGAAACTGTGTGAGTCAGGATTCTGACACGCTGCTGGTACTGTGTGTATATGCAGAAGTGAGCTGTCCTATGCCATCAGGAAACAGTGATGCACTGCAAGTCATGCCTGGATCTTCTATCAGCAAGGCTAAATGTCTCAACCAGCCTAACTTTTATTTTACATTCAGGGAACACTGCAGAGAGAAAAAAGAAAAGAAAAACAATCTTCACGAAAGAGAGCCAGCAAGTCTCTACCTGAACCGAGACACAAGAAAGCAAATGCCCACAACAGAGAGGGGATTTTCTGTCAGAAGAATACAGAATGGAGGTGGCAAGGAAGACAGATGCTGAAAGCCAACATTGACAAGTGCCTTAAGTAATGCTGATGGATGGGTAGACAGATGCTAAATATGTAATCTCCTTGCAGATGGACAGTAACGTGCAACAGAAATGCTATCAAGAAGGAAATTCTGCACGTTTGAGCAGATATCTGTAAGCAGTGGGAATCAGTGAATGGCTGTATCTTTGGCTTTTTCCATTTGTGTCATGTTTAGCCTGAAATAGAGACCTGAGTTGAGTTACCCAGTCCAAGTTCTCTTTACCACAGAACTTCCTGTTCTTGTCTGATACTAAGTAGCAAAGAGAACGGATCAGTAGACATTTCCAGATTACCAGGGTTATTCAGGTGAATAAAAGAACCGACCATCCATTAATCTTCTTGGTCCAAACAATAGGCAAACCCAAACCTGATTACTTCTACCTTCCATCCACTCATTCTCAAACACTTCTTTAGTTATAAGCCACATAGAGGAGTTGCTTTCTGACTAATACTAATGGAAATCTCCCAGGAAAGTGTGTTTTCTGCTGATTTCCAGATCCAAGAAATGTCTTGATAAATGCTGAAAACTCCCAGATATTTGACAGTGTTTTAACCAGTCTCTGAACTTTGAGGGCAGATGGCAATCAACATGATATTCCTTCAGCCACAGAGAGCTCAGACAAATGTGTGCAAACCATCAAGACTCTCTAACACATCTTTTAAAAAGATGGCAGATGCTACCAATCTAGTATGTAGCACTTCCTCAGAGCTTTTCCTCTGACACACACAGAAACTAGGTGCATGGCTCAGGAAAAGCATGTGCAGCAGACAGCCTAGCGGAAAGATAAACCAAATAGCAGCTGCAGGACCATTTGTACTTCTGGGAGTTAAAATGTGTGGCTCATTGCTATCCACAAGCAAAACTAATCAATGCTATTAGCAAGCACAGCTCTGCTCAGTCAGATTGTGCTCATTCCAGTATATTTTTCAGTCACTTTTCTAGTATACAGTTATGTGGCCAGCAGACCCTCAACTTCCCAGTGTACATGGCTTTGTCTTGATGCAAAACTTTCTCTCTACGTTCTGTGGAGATGGGAGCTCAGGATGAGGGCAGCTGTGGTCTGTTGCTATCTTGAAGTTAATGACAGATATCAGCCACTGCTTGTACCAGCTGGTGAATGCCCATGTATTAGCAGAGCTGAGCATGCTGGTGGTACCAATGTCCTGCATAACGTGCTACCACTGCCCAGTATGGACCAAGACATCAAGTGTCACAGGCTTGAGAAAAAGCATCTTAAAACAGGCAGGGAGCTACTGTTTTGCCCATGTAACCGCTCTTTCCCTAATGGGTAGTCTTCTCCAAATGACATCCTGAGTGCAGGCAGTTAAACTATGCAATTCATGGAGGCAGAGATTGCTATCAGTTGGCCCAGCACCACAATCCCAAACTGTAAGGGAAAAAGATGCAGAAGCATCTGGAAGTTCTGATCTCTCTGCCTTTCTTCTCCTGGGACATCCCCTGACATGGCCTAAGAAAGAGAAGGTGGGTGGGCATGATCTGCTCTTGCTGTCCTTCTGTTTTGGAAATGGAAGAAACCTCTTGTACCTTCTTGAAACCTTCCTGACTCAGGCAGAAAGAGATTTTAAAAAAACCTCCTGAAGACATAAGACAATGACTGAGGAAAATACTAGTTACAAGGGGGAAAAAAAATATAGTAGAGAAATGCAGGAGAAAACTAAGGACCAGAAAATGCAGAACTAGCTGTGTGACAAGAATATTGGCAGACATAACAGAGTAAAGACAACACTTGTTTTTCCAGGTATTTTAAAGACTGCAGACTATAATGTGTGGGCTTAATAAGTCTTTCAAACAATCTTAAACCATTTATTTTCCTTATTTTTCTTCCTTTTTCTCTATCCTTTTCCTCCTTCTATAGGTTTTAGGGCCTTTTAAAATTTTATTTTTATTTATGTTTCTTCAGTGAATCTTTTCCTTCCTCCTTCTCCCTTATACAACACTTTTCCCCTTTCCTTCCAAGCACGTGCTACCCATTGTCTCACCCTCCCTGCCCATCAGAGGGATACTTGCAGGAAGGCAGGGGAACATGTCTGATGTGAACTTGTCAGAGGAAATTTGATAAATGTCATGAGAATGAAAGATGATAGAAATTTAAGAGGTTTCTCTTTCCCTCTTCTCAGTAACTGTGCCTGAGCAGCCATAGCCCCCCACTGCAGAGCTGACAAGCTAAACAGAGCTGAGAAACGAACTGTCACTGTTTGGATGGGAGAAACTGCAAATAACAGTGTTAGTGACTCAGAAACTCAGCAGTGCTGCCACAGAATTCTAAGAGGGACATGCTGGGTAAAGCTTTGAAGGGTTCCCTACATGAGCTACCAACCCTTATGCTGTGTTTTAAAAAAGTGACATGCAATTGATAACCTTCATTTCACCGAGTGGGTCTTTGGGTTTGCCTGCATGGGGAAGTTTTACTAGTCACATGTAAGGTGAGATTTTGAGGAGATATCCCTGCACCCATTAACCTCACCATGTAACTCATCCTCCCTCACTAGTGGTGTCACTCACCTGAGCTCCTCCTCAGCGGCTTTCCCAACAGACCGAGTAACCCCAATCTGTCACCGCAATGACAGCCACTAAAATCCACATCTCTCATTATAGCTGCACAACCTACCCACACAGACTAACCCTTAGGCTCTAAGGTCACCCTCAACACCAATCCAAGAAAAGAAATTTCTCAGTGTCATGTAATGTGCTGTAATCCCTCTGCTATACGATGTGTTTGCACACAACTTACCCAGCCATTCCTGGTAGAAAAAGAGGCAGCTGTATGTTGGTTTAGCTGATGTGGTGGGCGGAAATTCTCACTCTGTTGAACACCTGTTATATTCTGTTGCAGAGGAAGCTGCACTTCAGTACCGGTACAAAGATCACGCACGTCTGCTGTAAGGAACTTTGGGATCAATGAAATTAAATGAGCTACTGAAATATATGCTAATATTCCAACTAGATACATAAACCAGAAGACTGGGTGGTTTGAAATGTGGTTTATGAATATGCATCACTCAATTTAAAATAATTGTGCAGTTCAACAAATACAAAAACGGAAAATTTGGGGACAGACTCTGTTTGGTAGTCTTGTTTAATTGGCTATAATTTCTACTTCACAGCAGTATGGATTTTAAAATGTGTCATAACCAGAGTTGGGAAAGTTATAGAATCTGTATTACAGGAGAATTTTCCCCAGTTAAAACATGGTTGCTCTCACTATCAAAACCTCCTCTCTTTTGCATTTTCTTTCTGCACTCACGTTCAGCAGTTGGGAGCTGTTCCCATTAAACGCTGGCACAAAGCCATTTCCAGTTTGCCAACCCACGTAATGGTAAAGGGCAGAGAACAAAGAAGCAGCTCAAACATATGCACATATTTGCATCAGAAGTTGTACTTTATATTGCACCAAACATTGCTGGTCACAGCAAAAATGAAGAGCTCCCAAAATCTCCCACTTCAGCTTGGTTCCAAAGCAATCTGAGAAGTCATTTGCATACACCTAACTGTGTAAAATGCTGGTGTGCATGGATGCAAGTAGGCATGTAGGGGCTACCTCTAAACTCCCACACAGCCAAAGAAATGCAGAGATGCTCAGATTTCCTAGAAGTGATAGTTGGGCACAAGCCTGGGAAGTGAAAAAAACCTTTAAACAAGTTCCAAATACTCCTATGTTCTTCAGTGTTTTATTTTCGTAAATTGATTCGTCTTCCAGAGAGAGTGAAAGCCACTGATTTCTGCATAATATCCTCTGTCTACAGAAAATGTCCTCATCAAAACACTAAAACAAGAGAAGAGAGTATGATGTACCACAGCAAAGGTAGATTCAATAGCAAACCTCTGTCAGTTGCTGCTCAGCTGACTTAAAAAGAAAACATTAAAAGGAGAGGAAAAAACAGGGAGAAAGAAAGAAAGAAAGAAAGAAAGAAAGAAAGAAAGAAAGAAAGAAAGAAAGAAAGAAAGAAAGAAAGAAAGAAAGAAAGAAAGAAAGAAAGAAAGAAAGAAAGAAAGAAAGAAAGAAAGAAAGAAAGAAAGAAAGAGCCATATAAGTAAGCAAACAATCATTCCTCTAGAAAAGTCAAGGCAACTGCCCTCAGATCACAGATATTTGTAATGGACCACGCAAAACTGCAGAGCCAGTGAATCTCTGTGAATTATCCTTCCAGGTCAAACTAGCAACTTGATGCTTCTCAAGAAAACAGAGACCACCTTGTTCACAAGAAAATAGTATGAGGTAAGTCAGGGACAGGAGGTAGCAGGCAAAGGGCAGAGAGGACGTGATGATAGGCAGATTACTCTCAATGCTTAAGAATTCGGCTTTCATTTGTGCTGACTCAGAGGACTCAGACAGGTGGATGGAGTGCTGATGGAGAAGCAGCCCCTGCAGCATCTGGGGTGTTTTTACAGCATGTTGGTTTGATAGGCTGCCTTTTGCCTCATTTTTCCACTTGTTTAACTCCCTCTTTCCTTGATGCCACAGGTATCCTAATGGCATTGGGGTTCTCCAGAGTTGGCACGAAACTAGACAGGGAGTAAGGAGAAGAGCTGGAGCCCCTAATGCACCTCAGAGTCCGCACAGCCTTTCTATAAGTCTTTGTCACCTATCTGTGCCCATGGTTGTCTGGCTATAGCAGAGACTCAGAGCCAGACTCCAAGGGATAATTAAATAAATATATCCCTGTTTCAGTTTACAGTTTCAGTCAGTCCCTTCTGACTTCACATTTCACTGTAATTCCTGCATGTTCTTCCACAGGATTGCTCTTTAACCTGCCATTCCTTGGCCCATATACATATACTTCATTATCTCTGACAAAGTACAGCTCCTTGCACATGCTATCCCTGAATTTCAGGCACAACTTTTTCAGGCAATTTAAGCATTTTGTTCTAGGCCATTCCACAAGCATGCCTCCAATCCCATAAACATTAAAAATAAGAGCTTCTTTGGTATCCCTATCATCAAATTCAGGAAAGAAATACTGAGCCCTGTTGTGAGCCCTGCCACTCCACACATTTTCCAGTTTGACAGAGAACTGCTGGTAGCTCCTCTCTGAGCACAAGAGATGTTGCAACTACCCTTTGGTATTTCAACTGACCTCTGATTTGCTTATTGGGATGCCACAACAGCGTCAAAAGCCTTATTACAGTTAAAGCATATCAGACACCTGGCTGGTTAGAATGGCATCAGTTTAGCCATCTCTGCCCTGGGGCAGAAAGATGCACTCCTCTTGATGCCTCTTCCACCCTCTGAGCTGACCCTGCAGAGCAAAGATATCAGGACAGCAGTGCCTCAATGCAGCATTGTACCAGATAACATGGACAGGTTTGCTTGAGGCATGGCAGCTTGGTGAGCAAAGGGTGCCCTTGACATACAGGGAGAGCCATGAGACCTGTGAGGCAGATGCTGCAATGATGTTTGCATGAATGTTTTTGAAATGGGGTCAACTGTCATGAAAGATTCCAGAAAGATTCCAAGTGCTAAAAGTGTAAGTTCCCACTGCATACATTACTTGCTGGGAGAAAACTCTGCATTTCCAATAACACCAAAATGATCTTCTCAGTCCTCTGCCATCATGTATCAGCAACTACAGAGGCATTTGTTGAAGATTTCTCTCTCCCTGCCCACCTACCAATCCTTCCCTTTAGAAGACCCTGCCTTTGTCTGCCCTACATACCAAAATCTGTTTACTTGGGAAGGAGAATGAGGTTGGAGAGGAAATTCCCATCTATTACTGAGCGGTTAAGAGCATCAGCAAATACGTGTTGATAGTCTATTTTAACTTAATTTATTGTTGAACATACAATAACTGTTGGAATAAATAATTTGTAGAGGCCAACGAAACTCCCTTGTATCTTAGAAAACTGTTGCTGAAAAATACTAGCATCCTTGTACATTGCTGGCATTAATTTTAAGCCTCCTTCCCCAAAAATTCCAAAGAAAAAGGAATCCGCCTTTGCAAATGCATCTTCTTCTGAAGACAATTTTGGGTGTCAAAATCATCTATGTCTCTTAGTTTATACAGTCTGTTTCTGATCTGCCAGTTATGAAGTGCAGGATTTTCAAGGGTTTCAGCTGCTCTGCCGCCTCACTTTCTGCTCTACCAACCTTCTCTGCACCAACATGTCCAGGTCCTGCAGTGATCCCTGATATTGAGTAGCCCCTTGATTCGGACAATGCTCCAAGTAACCTCTTGCAGGGAAGGCATCAGTGCCTGTAAAGCACAGCTGGGCATTGATCCTGTTTCCCACACACTGAGCTGCCCCCAGATTATTGCCCATTCCCTGGGCTTGCTTTCACATTCTCCTGTCCTGCCAACACTTGGACGGTTCCACAGCCTTGCTCAGGCAAACCAGTGGCAGGGCACTGGGCACAGGAACACCAGGACAGGGACAGGGAACAAGGAAGCCACAACTGCCAGAGTGGAGGAGGAATGTTTGGAACTGAAGCCAAGCAAATCAGATGATGAAAAACTTTTTCTAAGGAGGGGAAAAAATCTCCCTAATCTTTCATTTGCTGGGCTTTTTGGTTTGTGTTTTTTCTCTCTTGTTTTTAATCTCGTGTGTTTTCAATTTCAATCTCTCTTTCACTCCTTCTCTCCTTTTTCTGAATATATATATTTGCATTAGTGTCATAAGAAGCAGTAGAGATCTCTAGCAGAGTAAACTGTTCAGCACAGCAACCTGATAGCTGAGGACATCAGCAAATGGGATATGCCACTGCTTTGAATATTCTAGCCTTAGTTCCCAAAATCTGGGCCACAGTTTTAAAAAGGCAGCATACATTCAAAACTGGAATATTGGTTTATCAGTAACAATTCTTACCTCTTATCCTGGTGCAATTTGAGACAGCAGCATTTTTGCCCACAGCTTAATGCTGGGACGTTTTGTGCTACTGATTTAATTGTAAGCACAAAATTGATGACCAGGCAGGCACTGATCAGGGGGTATAAAAATTGTAAAAAAAGCAGAGTAAAGCATGCGCCCAAATGAGAGTTTCTGCCTCCTCTACTTCTGGAAATATATCAGTGAATAACATAATTTCATTACTGGGTCACGGCAACAGGGCCCTCTGGTACAACACTCCCATAAAGCCAGAGCCGAACATCTCATGATGCAAAATAACAAATCCTGCACTGGGATGCCAAGATCAGCACCTGCAAAGGGATGTCTGCACACCACAGTGCTACTGTTGGTCTCCAAAGGCAGCAATAGCTGAAGGAGTCAGGCTGTGTGCATGGCAGCATGAAAACACATGGAAAAGTCCTCTGGTTGCCCCAAATGCTTCTAAGACCAGGCACCTAGCATCTTACATTGGAGGAGACTACAATCAATATAAAGCGAGATTCATAGTGCACTTTTATTTCCTTCCATTTCCTAACCACTTATCTGACTGCCCTTCGGCCAATATTCAATTAAGGCTTAATTAGTTGTTAGTGGTAACTACACTGGGACACCAAAAAAGAAAAAAAATAGCTCCTTTACTGCTGTGCTTTCCAACAGAGCAGCAGGATGAGGGCCATGGATGGCCAGCTGTCACCTTGTCCCTTCTGCTGACTCCTCAGATCTAATCAAGCCACCCAGAGCTGTCCATCTCTCCCAGTTCCCCAAATGGCCTTCTCTGTAAAAGCTTGCAAACCAGAGAGAAGACTATAAATCCCCATTGCCTTGGGCTACTCAGATCTCCACTGCAGTCCTACAGCACCAGTGGAGCCACAGAAAGAGACTAAACCAGGCAGGAACTTGAGCCCAAGTACATGGCAGCTTCCCATCAGATGAGGATGCTCCTAACCCTCCTATTCCCATATCATCTGGTCAAACTCTCTCTTCTCCCATCTTCTGCTCCCCAGTTTGACAGTGCAAGTAAACCCTACAGCCACACTAGTTTATTAAGCTCCTTTCCAGTAAAATTAGTCCATCTGTTTTTCTTCAGCTGTGGAACAAACCCTGTGTGTCAGGTGGTGCCCAAATACACATGTAACAGATACAGTGCTTCTTTATGCATTTTTTCACATTTGTATTTCTAAAACAGCCTGGCCATCTGCAAAACCTACCATTTTATCAGACACAGTGAAAAGATGTCTTACAGACACATGCTATTTTCTCTTCTGAGAACTTTGCTTTTGTTCTTTCTTGTTCTGTTTCTTTTCTTTGATTAAATAAAGGCATCCAGAATAGAAGTGCAGGTCTGCTCTTTGTGCTTGAACACAGACAAACGGCAGTGTTGCCATGGATTTTTTTAAACTCCAAATGAAAATAAACAAACATATCTTGGCACTGTTTGGAATAGAAGCTAGTGAATAATTCACAATGAATAATTGATTTGTTGAATTTAGCTTGGTGGGTTGTTTTTTCTTGTTTTTTCTTTTTTTTTTTTTTTTTTTTTTTTGGTTCTGCTGGTGGAAAGTGCACTACCAGATGGTGAGTTCAATAAATGTATTTGTTTTTCCAATTTATTTGATGGATTCCCACCCCCACCGCCAGTCTCCCCCGCCTCTAGGTGAAGTCTGAAATTCCAGATGGTTTGACTAGTGGCCAGATAAGTCACAATGTATTGTTTCAGCCTCCTCTTTAGAAAGGTGGCAAGAATGATAACAGGAGTGGAAAAATGCATACAGGAAACAGGAATAAAAGGAGGGGGGATGTTTGTGTCAAAGACTAGTAAGAGAAGGTGTGATAAAGTCTATGAAATAATGAATATTACAGCGAATAGAGATGAAGAACTAGTTTTCTTTCTCTATAATGTAAGAAAAAATGAGCAGTTAATGAAGCTGAAAGGTGGTGATTAAAAATTTACTAGTGATTTTATTTATTTTTTTAACAGAACTCTGAACTTCAGCAAGATAATTCACTGGCAAATTACAGTAAAGCCAAGAGTTTAGCAAAGAGTTTAGCAAATTGCATATTTACCTGGAGAACCAAAACATCAAAATAGAAACTACCAGTACTGATGACATGGACTATATTACCCTATGCTTTAGGGAATAAATGAATCATTATTATTGATAAATATGTGATATTATCCAGCAACCAAGGGAACCAAGGTGTGATTCCCTTACTTTTCAGTTGAAAATCTGATGCTGCTTATTCTGATGAGTCAAATGAGGGCTCAGGGGACTTCAAGACTGATTCTCTTTGACAATTGCTAAAGTTGGCCAAATGAACAAATCCTTCTGTGTTGAATATTCTCTGTGGAATGTCTAAAATTCAGTTTCTATTAATATTTCCACAATGCTGAACTTCTTTTTTTTTTTCTTTTTTTCTTTTCAGGGTTTTTTTTGCCATACAGTTAAATTGGCCAAATATGTGCAGAAGGGGGGTGTTAAAGTGGAACTAAGGGCAGCCAAAGCATAGACACTGACAAATTTGATCTGATGTTCCTGAAAGTACACTTTGCCTTATTTACCAGCAAGTCCTACATGCTGGAAGAAAGCAGTCAGTAAGAAATCTCACCAATTACATTGATATTCACAGTAGAAGGGTGTTCTTTGACTCAGAAAGCACTCCTTCAGGGGAATAAAACTGAATTTTGCAAATGTTTATACAGGAGAGTCTGTGGTGCACAGCTCAAACCTGCAGTAAGACACAAGTACCTGATAATCTCAAAGTGAGAGTTGTTTAGGAACGTAAGTAAAGAAAAGGTAAATAGAATTTATTCTAACTGAAAAAAAAAAACAAAAACCAAATCACAACAAAGCAGCAGTAGCAGAGAAAGGTACATAATAGTTTAAGGGTGTGTTTGTTCACTAATGGGCATGAATCTGATCCGTCATGGAAACTTCCCTTTTACTATGAATGAACAGAATGTTATGTCTGAATCATTCCCAAAAGAAAATCCTATCCTATCATGTACCAAAAGTATCTCAAGTATCATGCTGGAACTTGGCTTAAGTCTGCAAAGAAGCAATTGAATTGAACCATATTATTCATCTCCATGAGTTCACAAACCACTGTTTTCAATGAGCCGGCATCAAGGCCTCCATAAACCTCTGCTGTCCTTCTGCTCTGCTTCTGCTGACTCAAGCTTCTCTACCTATTCTGCTATAGGAGCTCCATTCACACACATTTTTTATATTTCATTCATATTATAACACAGAAATGCACGTTTATAAAATATATATTTTTTTTTAATTTTTTTTTTTTTACCTAAGCAGTTTCTATGTAAACTCAGATTTATCTAATGGGCATACAGTGTACAAACAGAATGGAGGAGTGAGATGGGCATATTGTTATATAGGCTCTATCAATCCCACCAAACATTGTTTACTCCAAATCCCAAACTCCAGCTCCTCAATTGCCTGGAAACAAGCTTGGCTGTCTTCTCCCCTGAGGTCCTGAAGCAGTCTGCCACTGCTGTCTTGCTTTCATCCTCCTTTCCTACTCCAGTTTGTAAAAAGTAACACCGCAGACCTGGCTGTGTGTGAGGGCACAAAAGATGGGACAGATTTAGTGGAGATTTATTCCCTGCTGCTTTATGTGCCTTCAACTCATTCTTTAAGTGCCTCTCACAATACCAAACCTGGGCTGTTCCAGGGCTCTGGTTATCTCCACTCTAGGGCCACTGCATCCAGGCATCTCCACACTAGAACTCAGGGGCTGCTTCCTATTGTGCTGAGCCACTCTGTCCCTCTTCTCTTCCAGAACTTGGAGACCTCTGGAAATGCACTACAGCTCCCTGCCTGTCAGAATTCTTCCCAAAGAAAAGGGTTAGAGCAAAGAAAAATGTGCACACAGCTTTCTCCCTCCTGGAAGGTTCACTGAAGACCCTGCCTGGGGCCCACAGCAGAAACCAGCCCTCCTAAGCACAAGCCTGCTTTTGAGCAGATGAGCCATACACAATCTACATTAAACTTTCTTCTTGGGGACATCTGAGCTCCAGCAAATGCCTGGCTCACAGATGACATGAGTTTTCTTGGCTCAGTCATCTGCTACAGGGCAGAATTAGGGAGCACAGCCAGAGCCACACATCTTGAGTTTGGAAATAAGAGACTGCTCCTTCTAGCTCCAGTCAGGCCAACAAGGTCCAGGCATTACAGCACTTATTTTCCCAGCTCCTTCAAGCTGACACCACTCTCATGAGCTGGCAGACTACATTGCTCAGTTCCCACAGAAGTTTTACATGTCAGCTCCTAAGAAAAAGCTGCTTGTGTGCTCTGCTGTCATCCCCCAGGTCCCCAAAACACTTTAGCTGCCTTGGACAAAAATTAAATAAATAAGAGATGCATAGAAGAGAAGCCCTTCAAAGACAGGCATGCGAGAAGCTGAGTTGTCAGGGGACTCCCTGTGCTGCTTGCCTTCCTTGCTTCCCCCTCCACTCTCTTTTATTTCCCTCAGCCAGCAAGGATGGTGTAGTAGGACTGGAAGAAACCTGGCAAGGTCAGGCTGTTTGATTTTGGTGCCAGTTCCAATTACATCCTGGCTTTTATAACCAAATCAAAAAAACTAAAAGGGTAAGAAAAAAAAAATAAAGGGTGGGAGAGAGACAGGTGAGGCAGCAGCATCCGGCTGCAGGCTGGCAAATGACATTTCAATTTGTCCCTTGATCCTCTTCCCCACGCCCCCTTTTTTTTGGCTTTTCTCATTTTACCCTGTAAATTAATAAGCCTGCTTATCATGTGGAAAAACTGCAAACAGGGCTGCCCAGATACGGGCTGAGCTGGGAAAAAACCTTCTTTCTGCTTGGATATGGGCACCAAAGATGTGGCCACAAAGCATCAACAGCCAGGTGGAAGAAACATCTTCATGTGCTGAATTCTTAGGTTTCAGGTTGTCCCAGAGAGATCACACATGCATTTCCCAGAGCACCTATGCACATGAAAAGTAAGTAGCTACCTTTCTTCATCAGCTTAGACTTTTGTCCAAGCTTAGGAAATAAGGACCATATTCAGCTAAATGAAAAGCTGAATTCAAAGGTGTTGGAATACCTTTTTTTTTGCATTTTCCCCCCTTTCCACATGTTACATTATTAGACTTTGGGACTGGAAGCTAAAGGAAATAATTGAAAGGAAGACTCACCTAATTCCAGAAGGGGCAGAAATAAGACACATCACAACATGCAGAATTGTTACAATAGCCGACAGCATATTTTTGAAGGTACATTAAAGTTCCAGAAAGTAAATTAACTCCTTACTCTCATCACTAGGGATGAGATTTACCATGGGATCAGATTACCCAAATGTGGCACCTTCCTCATTTTCCCTGATGTATCTCCTCCCAGCCATCATGACAGCTGGGTTTCTGAATCAAATGAGTACCAAATCCAGCCAAAACCTCCACATCAGACCTCCAAGCCTATGTACTAGCAGCTGCAACATGGAAGAAGTGAAATGACTTGAAGTCTTCTCAAGATCTTTTCAGCTTCTGGCAATGTCTGCCATGATAGTCCTAGGTATGATTAAAAACTGCGGGTACTGCTGTGAAGAGAAAGCTGCATAGTCCAGCTTGAATCTTTGATTCAGGCCTGTGGCTCCTCCAGAGCTGAAGATGACTGCAAAATTGAGAACTCTGAGGATTTCCTACCATTTGTCTGCAGCCCAGGAAGTTTCATGATGACAGGCTTCTTCTCAGCGCTTTCTCAAATTTTAATTATCACAAGCAATAGGTGTTTTCCAAAGTCTCTCAGAGAGTACTGCCCTACCATCACCCTGCTAAGCACCACAGGATCTCTGCAGTAGTGACATACCTCTAGTACACTGAAGACTAATTCTCTTCTCTCACACCCTAATGAGAAAGAACATCCTCAAATGAGACACCTGGGGAGTTAGACAAAATAAGTAATGGGATTTAAAAGCAAAACAAGGGGTAAAGAACAGAGTGGATGCAACTGAATACAACTCTGCTGAAGTCTAGACAGTTTTTTTTAGGCATACATTCAGCTCCATACATTTTCAGGTATTCAGTATTCAAGCATTCTTATCCCAATCTTCTCTTCTTTTTATCCATCCATATCTATGCAAATCTTATTTCTTCAATCCAGCTCATCACAATAAGTATCTCTCTCATACACATAAAGCCTAAATTTTATCAAGCATTTTATTTACTTCTGTCCCAGAGAGGAGAAAAAATTGAGAGCTGTAGAAAAAGAGAAAGGAGATTACAACTGCCTCTTTTTTTTCCATAATTGGCAGGTACTAAGACATTTCCATTATTGGCACAAACAAACGAACAAACAAACAAAAAATCCATGGCAAATCAACCCAGCAGAAGCAGCAGCTCCAGGTGTGCACTCCAGATGACAACACTAGCTACCGGCAGTGGTGCCTCTGGACACAGCTGACAAAAGGTAGCCTGCAGATTCAGCAGAAATGGAGGCAGAAACCATTATTTATCCATTCAGATCCTAACAGGGGACCAGGCCCTCACTGTGCTGTGCTGGGTATGCACATTAGGTTAAAAAAAAGACCCCAAAGAAGTCATCCACAGAGTGCAAGGACGGACAAAACTGGCAGGGAGAGGAGGAGAGAAGGAGGACAGGCAGAGTGCCTGCCAGCTGTCTCACTGTGCTTCAGTGTTTGCTCTCCTGGGAAGCAGGAGGGGGGCAGGTTGGTACAAAGGACTGTGAAGGAACTGTATTGCGGCCTGAGGAAGAAGTACAGACAGCAAAAAACCTCAATTGCATTTGAAATAACCCCACACACTTTCTAATTCTGTATTCATAGCATGGCTGGACACTGCATCTCTCCTGCTGGTCATAGTCAGGCAGTGAGGAGCTGTGAACCCCCTCTCCTTCCTCATATAGCCTTTGCACTGCAGTGATGGATGGGATGTTGTTACTTACCCTCCTGCACCCCACAAAGTCAAAAGCTGAGCACTGGGACTGCTAGCTTACTGGGACCAGTAGTGTGGTGCTCATCCTTGCAGCTACTCAGCATTCCTATAGGTACACTTTTTTCCCCCAAAAGTACAATACAAATACCCCGCTTTCTTCACTCTTTATCAAACACTGTTGCCCAAGACAAGCAGTGTTTAAGAACTCTCCAGTGGATATGATGCCACCAGTGAGCTCAAGTTACAAATCACCATTGGAAAGCTCAGTGACTGGCGGACTCATGAGTGGCCAGTACATCAGGGCTCACTCCCAAAACTGCAGTTATCCCCACCTAGTGCAGAAGAGATACTTTGTGCTCCTAGCCCTAGCAAAAGTGCCACTACTGCACTGCACAGCCAGGTTTGTTACCCAGATACTCATCCTACAGGATGCCACTGAGATGAACTCAGGAAGGGTTATTACCAGCATGCTGTAGCCATAAGAAAACAAGGTGGAAGCTGTTCCTTTCTCACACTGCACCCCAGTTACTCCCCCCAGACCTTGCCACCCCACACAGTCATTCCATGACTTATTTTCCCAGGACTGCAATGCAGATGATGGTGTTTGCAGTCTCAGCTTGGGCTACAAGCCTCTTTGATCTGCTG
>VRYO01001681.1:1273396-1342935 GCA_009812075.1 Sialia sialis | reverse complement strand
ATGATTAGCCGAACTACTGGGGTAGGCTGGATTCTTCAATGAAAAAGGTGCGGCTTATAATCGTGAAATTACTGTATATAGTTTGCTAAAGGTCAAAGAAAAGTGACAAAAAACCTCCAACTAAATGGATACTCAAAATAAGGAGATGAATATTTAGACATACATTTGCTCAGAATGTACCTCTCATTGTTAGAACATGATTCTACACCTCAGTCCTGCTACATCTTTCAAAGACAAGGACAGAAAAGCCAGAAGACAAATGTTTTTTCTCTTCTTGCACCACAACAGTAATGAATTAAAGGATGTTCCTGTCCCAAGACATCTGATCTCACTGAGAGTTCACTTCTTGAACTCTGTCAGGCTTGGGGCTGTGGACACTTTCCTGGGAATCTTGTTCCAGTCCATTTTCTTATGTTCTGTCACTGGTCACCACAGAGGAGAGATCAGTGTCTGCACTTCCTTTTCCCATCATGAGGATGTTGTAGACTGCAATGAGGTCTCCCCTCAGTCTCCTCTTCCAGGTGCTTTCCAGTACCTCCCAAAGTAATTTTCTCCATAACTTTATCAGGCTGTGAGACTAACAGGTCTGCAGTTACCAGGATACTTCCTTTTGCCTTTCTTGAAAACAGGAGCAATGTTTGCTACCTTTCAGCCAGCCAGAACTTCTCTGGATTCCCAATACTGCTCAAAAATCATTAAGAAAAGCTTTGTAATGACATCAGGAGCTCTTTGAGGATTCTTGGATGAATTCCATAAGGCCCATAGATTTGCAGAGATTCAGATAGAGCATCATATCCCACATGACTCCCTCACACTTACTTGGATCCCGTGGATCCTTACTTGGATCCTTGTTGATCCTTTTTGTGTCACTCAACCAGCAGACATGGAGTTTTAAGAGGATCTACATTAACCAACAAAATGATGAAGTAGTTTCCAAACTTTATACTCATTTCTTCACATGTGAGTACTGCCTACTTACATCCCTTAATGCAAATGGAGAATGAAGGGACAAGAGTTGTACAGAGGTCTTAGCTACATCTCTGAATGTGATAGAAGGAGAACAGACCAGAGACTATAGGTCTACTGTATGGTTCACAGAATCATTAAAAACCTTCTGGGGTTTATATGAACTTAAAAATCTTTTGAGCTTTCTCTCAGATCAGCAATAACAGACCTACCTAACTACACTGATAAACATCAACCAGACCCTTCAGCCCTTCAATTTTTGCAATAAAAGAGAGTTCTTCTCTTTCTTCTTACTTAAATTTTTGTCTTCTCTTATTAATCTGGGCTGTTGCTTTGTATCTAAAGCAGTCCTGTTCTGGACCATGGAAACAACAAAAGAATATGTACTCCATGCCATGCAAGGCCTCTGAACTGTCAGAGCTCTGCTAATAAAAGGTAAAAACAGAAAGTGTATCAAAATCTGCCAGCTTCTACTTCAGACTTCAAGAGAGTCCAGATCATTATAAATGGGGTAGAGAAGGAAAAATGGCACAGAGCATAGCAGTAGCTTATGTGTCTACTAGAGAACTCAAAGCACTTTCTAATATTAATGAATGAGTCTTTCTAGCTCCTTCTGAGATGAATCAGCAGTTTTATTGCTCCAGAACGGGTGAGGAAATGGAGGAATTTGAGAGGGATGCAATCCATCCACAGCCTGACCACGGTACAGTGCAGAGCCTGAGCCAATGGCCTGTCCTGAGCCACAGGCCGTCCCTTTCTCCTACAACTGACTTTTTGAAACCAGAAAAAATTTACTTCCTACTAAAGCAGGCCAACACCACATGCAGTCTGTGAAGCAATCTACTGAGCCAATTAACCATTGTGCATGATCAGAGCCTCCAGGAAACAGGTACATGTAGTAGAGCATTGAAGGGAAGAGAAACACAATCCTGCACAAAAGTCTTGAGTGGTCCAGCTTGTCTGCAGGTGCATGGCTAAATTTCCTCTCAGTCCATTGCTCATTAAATGGAAACCACATACAACTTACTACTTCACCTCTGGAATAATGAAAACATTCCCTTCCTCAACCTGTTACTTCAGGGATAACAAGAGTTATTAGGGTCAAGGAAATGTGAGGGATCTTTTGAGGACAAATGTTAATGAAAGGGTGACAAAGTTTGTCTTACAACTCTTGGAGCACACTCTGCACTAAGAATAAAAAATTAGCCTTCCAAATGGTTGATTTCACCCTTTTCAGAGACATGATTCTAAGAAAAAAGGAGAAAAAAAGGCCACGAAATATATGCATCAAATGGTCTACAGCAGTAGTCCTGGTTCCAGCTCATTAAACATTTGTTATGCCACTAGACAAAGTGTAAATCCCATTCTTTTTTCAAAGAAAAAATAAACTAAATAAAAAGAAAAAAAATAAAATCTAAATGATTCAATACACATTCTTTGTACTGCAGCCTTGAAAAGATGCTGCAGCATGAAGAAGAGCAGTTTTAACACTGACATAATAGTCAGGCATGTGTTTGTTTGGTGGTCATCCACATCCTGCATCAAGATGCTAAGGAATGTGTTCTTGGCAGTTTTGCATATGTGCAGGTTTCATTCCTAATGGACTATATTCCATGAATGTATATGTTCCAGGCTATGTCTGGGTGTAATCTGCTCATGCTGGCTCAACGGCCAGAGCTGTGTGCGCTTGTGGCTGTGAGCATGCACGATGTATGCATGCATATGTGTGTGTGTGTGCGCACGTGTGCTGGATTCTGAGGTTCTAGTTCTTGCTGCATATGGAAGACCACTGCAAACCTTGATTCTGCGGGGTTTGTCAAGGTGTCATCCTTTTCTCAGCTTATCACAGTGATAACCACCAAGACACACCTTCCAGTTCTGCCCCACACTAAAAAGGATTCACCCTTTCTTCTGCCAGAAAGCTGTCATTTTATGCAACAGTGTCTCCTGTACCAGACAAAGATTGCCCCTACCCTGTACAGACCAAGTCCAACTGCCTCTCAAACAACACCAACCCAGACTTAACCTCAGTTAGTCTTAACCTCAGTTAAGTCTCTCCTCAGGCCCAGTTCCAGAAACAAACACTTTTCTGGGCATGTCCATAGACAGCGGTCCCTGCTCTTCACGCCCTCAGTCATTTAGTTACAATTTTCCAGTGCTGCCTTGGGGAGACAGCACTGACCAAGGGACCACAAGGTGAACTGAAGAGTCTGCCCTGAGTTGTACTGAACAAAGATGATGTTATCAAGAGACTGCCACAAGCTGTTGCTAGATGGCTCTGCTTCATGGAAGGACTTGACATCTCCTATATTCCCACACAGACCATCTCCCTACCACACCTTAAAGAGAGCCATGGACTTCCTTTGTCATGACTACAAAGAGGAAGCTCCTGCCAAAGGAAGCAGCCAGGAAACCTTGCTCAGATTATCAGCTCTGGCAGAACAGCAGTATAAGCAACCTAAGTTTTGATATGGCAGTTTGAGATAGAGCCTTGAGGCAGGCAAAATATTCAAATTAATATAAAACAATATAAAGCATGTATAAAACACAAAAAAGTAGTTTATGATGTGCAACTCTTGCCTTTTTTTTTCTTTCTTTTGTATTCCCTTTACTATTCCAAGTCAAGTTATGACTCTTAAGCATCACAGTAGTTGTTAAACTGAGCTGGGATCAGAGGAAGTACCTCCTACCACCAGTCATCCAGTAAATCCTACCAAGCCCATCTTCTATATCAGAACACTGAGCAAAGGTCAGCATTCAGTACAGGAAAAAATGAGTGCTCTCCTATGCAGAAAAACAGTCTCTTATAACATACTCTGTTTAGTTTATATGGCAAGGCTGAAAGGGAAGGGAGGCTGCAGAAGTGGCTTCTGTGAGAAGACACCAGAATCTACACCCATGTTAGACTAAGCATGATGTAGCTGGCTCCAAAATACCATACCAAACCTGTCACAGTCCAAAGCTGAGTCAACCAGTGATGTAGGCAGTATCTCTGTGATACCATAATTAAGAAAGTGAAAAATAACTGTTCAGCATCTGCAAGAGAGGAGATATTGTAAGAAAAAAAGTCCTGCACACACCAAGGTCAGTGAAGAGGCAGGGGAAAAGGTGATCCAAATGCAGGAGCAGATTTCTCTGCAGCCTCAGGAGGATACAAAATGCAGGAGGTAGATGTGCCTTGGAGGAAGCTGCAGCCCTTGAAAAGCCCCTGCTGGAGCAGGGTCCTAACAGGAGCTGTGGCCATGGAGTGGAGCCCACACAGGAACAAACTTTCCATCAGAAGCCACAACCCATGGGGGCAGTCCATTCTGGACAATTGTGGCCCATGTGAAGAGCCCACATTGAAGCAGTTCTGAAGAACTGTCTCCTGTGGGAGGGACTGGACACTGCAGCAAGGGAAGAGCACATAGGGGAAGGATCATCAAAGTGTTATGGACAGACTGCATTTCCTGCACGTATTCCCTGTTCCCCTGTGTAGCACGTGGGGGAGGAAGAAGAGTTGGCAGTGAGGCTGAGCTGGGAAGAAGGGAGGGGTGGAGAAGATGTTTTTAGTTTCATTCTAATTTCTCATTATCCTACTCTGTTATTAATTGGCAACAAATTAAATTAATTTTCTCAAGTCTAGTCTGTTTTGCCAGTGACAGTAGTTGTTATCTTCCCTTGTCCTGCTGAGGAGGAGTGATGGAGCATCTCTGTGGACGTGCACTAGCCAGCCAAGGTCAGCCCATCCCCACACCCAAATAAATAATGCCAAGGGAAATGCCAGAGAGAAGCATCTTTAAGCTGGTAATACTGCTGCAAGCATAACATTCCAGCTATGTGTAGCTGCTCTGGCCAGTCCTGAGGGCATGGGTATAGAAAGAAAAAAGAACCAGTTTTCACAAAGATGAACATAATTGTTCCTAGGGACTTCAGACTGAGGAGGAGGTAGACTGCATTTCTGAAGAACCAAACTCTCCTCCAACAAATGAATAGTGTTTTAACCAACAATAGTTCATTTAATAATTTGTGCTTCAACCAAAGGCTGGGATGCAAGAAGACACCTTCTTTTGTCCAGGACACAGAGTGAGGCAGTGGCTGGGACTCCCTTTCCAGAGGCATTCCCAGGCCTAAAGTGTCACCAGCAAAAAGAGTGACCTGATTTCTTGGCAGCACAAACTGCACAGGCTCATAAGCCACTTTCTTCCCTAGGACATGGTGCTGTGGACAGCTCTGCTTGTGCTGCCTGCCAGTGTCTTCTGTCATCTCCACTACTCCATGAGGCTCCCTCCTCCCTCTGCTACTCATTCCTCCGCTCAAGTAGGCTGGCATTTAAGAAACACTTATTCCAATCCATTTCTACTCTTGTACAGCAATTGGGTGTCATTTAGTTTGATTTAGCCAATTTAGTCCTATGAATTAATTGGTTAATAAGCCATCTGTATGCATCAGGTGACAGAGTCACGCTCTCGCACACAGATACAGACAAGCTACTCACTTGTCCTTGTTTAATAACAGGCTGTAGGGAATAGGAGTGGGAGAGGCATGAGGGGTAATGTCATTCCCACAGGGAAGTGCCAACTGAGCAATGCGGCCATCACTGCACCGACCTTGACCTCTGCGCAGGGGAACTGCCTGTTTTGCGTAATTCAGAAATAACCTACACAGTAGCTGAAGAGGACTGCCAGCTACAGAACAGCCACAAAAGCCACAGGGATGCTTCATATTGTAGGCTGGGGTTTTTTAAAAGAGCCAGGAAAAGAGGTTGAGTTCTTACTCGACAGCAAGAAATTCTCAGTTGCATTTCCAAACAGCTGAACTTTGTATGTGTGTAGGAGGGGGAGGGGTGTGGGAAGTATGGGAATAAGAGAGGAGTGAGGTCTAAAGCATTTGATTTAGGTACAATCTCTAATTATGAGAAAAATGTCTCATCTATTTTGATTTCTTTTTAAATGCCAGGAAAAAGCACCCCTTGCAGGCCCCAACCATTTCAACATTATATACAGCCCCCCAAGCTATTCAAAAAACAGCAATTCAACAAACCAAAATCAAATCCAGCAACATATCCCACACAACAGAAAAACATCAACTGTTCAGAAAGAAAAACAACACTCCCTCCCCTGGCTGCCCATCCATCTCAGGCAGCCCTGAGTGCCCCAGAAAGCAGACAAGTTTCTCTGTAAACCCTAAAGACTGACAGAGGATTTTCACACTGAAGGGGAACTGAATTACAGGACTATGGGACCCTTGGGGAAAAGCCCTGCCAGTAGCTCCATCTCTTTTATGCCCTGAGAAATAGCCTCCATCTCAGCCACTGCAATTGCAACAACATTATCTGGGGAGGGGGTTCCTTGCTGGTGTGGGAAGCTCCTAATGATTTGGTACAGTAAATGGCAGCTCTTGGGCCAGAACCTACAAACCCCAAGCCAAATGGCAGCATTTTGGTTTGACATGCTGAGCAACAATTAAAGAATTGTATCACAAGCTTGTGTACTGAGTGATTTCCAGTTGAAGGTGCAGACTGCTGTAGGATGCATGGTCCAGCTGTCCTAAAATAAACAATGGGCAGGAGAAAGAGGTCATGGCCAAGGCGACTGCAGGGAGAGAAGATGGGGCTTAGCCTGTGTTTTTGGTGCAGAGCAGCAGTGCATCCACAAGGGCTCCCCCAGGGCTTGCCTGGCTCCTGGCATTTTTCATTTTCTGGGAGAGAAATGAGCATGCTGCAGACCCTGAGACAGAGACAAAGAGTGAGCAGCAGGGATGTAGCTCCGAGGAGAAAGTGCTTTCCTCCCCTCTCCCCAAGGAAAATGAAATTACAGTGGAGTTGGCTTTAAACGTATCCCATTAACGCAACAGGCACCACAGGAAGAGTAACATCCTGTGTGTGCTTAAGTGAGGTACTAGCAGGAGAAGTGAAGCAGGCTGAAACAGCCCCTTCCAGAGAGGAAAGGTGAGAGTGTGCCCTGCCAGCCTACATACAGCAGGCAAGGCAGAGCTTTTCCACTGCCTTTGTGAAGAGCCTTGGAGTGCCTCACTGGGGGTTAATCTGAAAAAAACTATTCATTTGCTCTCGCCAACAACATGTGTTTCCAGACACTATAAAGCTATCAAAACCTGGAGGGAAGCTGCCCTGCTCAAACAACTGGATACCCTGGCTAAGACACCTCTGTTCCATCTGCAGCAGGAATGCCTACGGAATCAATGAATGAACATACCAACCCATCCATAGCAAACAATTTCACTTGATCAGTGACCACAAAAAACCAAAGCGCCCCAGTCTGAACCGAGCAAGTGGTGATGCAGCTTTACAGTTTGTTTAATGGCTATATGGAGCACATGAACCTGACTGCTACACTTTCTTGGTTAGGCAGCTCACATGCAAAAGGCAATTACATCACACTTCACAGGAAGTCTGATTTTTGCCAACTGCTAAGGACTCCAAGCCCAAAATGTGCAAAACTACGTAGGAGATTCAAGGGTCAGAAAGATTTTTTTTCTTTCCCAGTAATGTCTCACCAAACTGAGTTCCTTAAAATTCACTCATTTCAAAAAGAGAGACACCTACGCTGCCTGGGAGGACTTTGAAATCTCACCAGCTGCCTCATGGCAGCTCCCAGCACTGAAACACCTTTGAATTTGTGTGGCATGCTGTTACCCAAGTAACATTAGTCACAGAGCCCGAGCTTCTCTCCCTGCAAGCCTCACACATCCAGATGGAGCTGTGCAAACACTGGCACCAGCAGAGCAAAGGGCAATGGGACAGCAAGAGAGACCACAGCTGCTGAAGATGTGGGTGGCACAGGACAGGGGTGTTAATCCCTAGGATACTGCCTAGGGAGAATGGCACACGTTATGGGATGCACAGCAAAAGCATAAATGCATATGGGGATTGTACAGAACTTACAGGGATATTTTGGGGAACACAAAGGAACAAAAGGTTTGTGGAGGAAAAAGCATGGTAAAATAGAGGGATCAAGGGACAGAAGGGGCCAGTCGTGTGTCAGCAGGTTGCTGGATTCGTCTGGCCATGCCCTCTGCCCAATGGCATTCTTTCCTGCCCTCTCTCTGAAATCTACTTATATTTCCAGTGAGAGAACTGCCCTGTGTGCAAGCACGACAAAGCTGGAATACTAGTGACTGAGGAGCCTAGTGAGCATGTCTCTCTTCGAGAAATAGAAAACTGGAATAGCTGTTTGCTGGAAGAACCAGAGAGTCCAATTGTCCATCAGGATAACTGTTGGAAACACCAGCCAAACTGAGCTCTCTGGTCCTGCCTCCACTTGTCTCCATCTTCTACATCCTTTCTATCCTGGGAACCATCTCTCTTAGTTTCCTCCTCTCTTGCTCTCTTTTTTTAATCCTCCTGACGAAACCTTAAATGGTTTAAAAGCATCCCCAATGAGGACGAGTGAACACAAATGTCTTAGGAAATGTGTATTTGAGCTCCACAAGCTCCCAGGGATGGTGTAGTAATGAAAACCAATTAGATAACATTCAGCAGCTACAGTGAGAGGGAGTGGTACAATCTTAGCACGACTAATAGGGTTTTTAATAATAGATAGGTCTCTCAGTGCTGGAGAGGGGATGCCAAAGTGGTTTTGGTTACATTGCATCTTTCTGCCCAGTGAATTTGTGTGGAGGATTAATATTCTGTGAAAGTGGGGATTAACTCACCCTCCATGTTTACTGCTTGTACTGGGAGAGCCCTGCAGGGTCAGGTCTGGGCTCCCTACGATGGTGCAGAGTGGAGGAATCCCATGGAGAAGCTTACTGGGCTCAGTCCTGCATATCCTCATGAGAGTCCAATAGGTACCAACTTTTGAGCAGCTCGGTAATGAAGAATCTGGGAAAGCACACACCTTTGCTCTCTCGCTCTCTCTCATATACCAGAAGTCCAAAGCCAAAGTTGCAACCAGCAGAAGAAAGCCCCACACAGCAGAAGAAGCCACGTGTGCCTGAAGTGGGTCAGTATCATGGGCAGGGTGCCAAAAAGCCCCCTGCCTGCATCCCTTCCCACTGCCTTCTGTTTATACACCTTAACTTCATGCCTCCTTGCTCAAAACACAAACAAAAGCCATGGAGAGCATTTTCTTGTTGCCATAGAAACAGTTATGATAATCTCAAAATACTTAATTCATCACTCTTCCCCCACCAGTACCTTGCAACAGCTTGTTGCTTGATGGGAAGACTACACTGTGAGAGGAGGAAAAGGGCAGGCAAAAGAGCCCTGACAGCTTCATATCCTGCACTTAAGACCCAGCACCTCTGCAGTTGTCCATAATCTCATTTCTATAAGCATAAAGATTCTTTCTTTCTTTTCTTCTCTTTTCTCCTTTTGTCCTGTTTTTTGTTCTTTGGACTGTCACATCTTTTCCTGAGATGCAGAGATAGTTCAAATTGTCTGTGATTAGATCAACCTTGTGTATAATACATTTGTATGAAAATAAACTCCTGGGGCCCACATTTGTGGCTTAAAGTCTCTGTAATTAAGTATTTTACTCTAATTTAGTTGAAGATGATGGAGATAGGAATGAATGAATGAATGAATGCCTGTATGCATATAGAGGAGGGGAAGACAGGCAGGATACTATATACACATAAAAGCCAATAATTATAAGATTGCATGCTAGCTGAAGTACCTCATTATTACAAAAAGTTAACTTCTCAACTCTTCCCTCTGAAAATCAGTCCTGCCCTATAGGAATTATTACAGACAAGGTCTGGACAACCTACTAGCCTCCAGAAGGGGCAGGCAGAAAACTAACCCATACCAATTGTTAAGATGTCATTCCCATTCCACAAGCAGACTGAGACAAGACCACACTGGGATAATGACCTTCCCTGCTGCCCACTCCATACCAGATGTGAAAGCAAGACCTCACTCCTCTGCAACATTAGTCTTCTGTTTTCCAGCCTCTGCACAATTTGATTCAGAAGGATGTTTTCCTCATAGGACTCCCTTCCATGTCTCCAGTCCCAGCTGAGAAATCTGGCTTCCAGGTTCTTGGCTACTCCTGTGTGACCTCTCTGGCTTGCTGAGTAAGCACTTAAGCCTGGAAATGTGAAACTCTTCCTGGAAGAACCTTGCTGAAATGCTGAAATGGTGACAATTCCACAAAAGCTGTCTGGTATTTTCTGAGGACAACAAATTTTCCTGTAGACAAAAATATCAAATATTAAAAGATCTGACTCTTAAGAAAGCTTGAATGATTTCAGTGAGCCTTGGGTCAAGTCAAGCACAGCTGCAGACAGTTAAGTTCTAGTACACTCTGCCCCCGACTTGCTCTGATCTTTTGCATAAACCTCTGCTCTCTGTTTCATTTACCCACCTGCTCCATGCAGGACAAACTTAACTCCTGCTCAACAGTAAACCATGAGATTTCCTAGATCAGTCTGCCAAGGTTCCAGCTACAGACTGAGAATATCAAAGGACATCCTCAGATGCACCAGGTATGGTGAGGACAGGAAAGGGATACCAATTTGCCACTGCTTCCAGTTCCAGAGGATCACGTCCTCCAAGCTTCTTTACTCCATCATTGTGGACCTAGTACTTTCCGTTCTTTGAGGCATATGAGAAAAATGAATATAAAAGTTATCAAAGGGCAGGAAAGGGAAAGATATGGAGAAATAGAATGCCAGGAGTTCCTGATAAGGTGTGCAGGAAATGGCATGATTTAAGGTGCACAAGGAAAACCTGTCTGCAGTACGCAGACAGTATTCCCAGCCAGGATTTGTTGTAACTGTACATTTTACTAAAAGCTTTGTTGAGAGGATCTGCTTTGGATATTATCATCACAGCTGGTGCTGCACAGGAGTCTTACATACTTAGATCAGGACAACTACCCCACATTTTTTTTCCGAAGACTATGTCACATGGGAACAAAAGAAAAAAAAACAATTTTCTATGATGTCCATGCAGATCCATAAGCACTACTGAAATACTAATTTTACCTGAATCTTTTCTATACCCTGGGAAACAAAAAAAAAACAAACCAAAACAAACAAACAAAAAAAAAAAAAGGGAAAGAATCAGCTCCTCTTCCTAGATAGGTATGGAAAAAATTCACATGTCCCAGTGAAGACTCGCTCTTCCACCCAGTAAGAGATGTGATCAGTTCTTCTGAAACTACACAAAATACACCTTGAAAATGAAGGCAAAGGACTAAACACATTTCTGGCAAGATGAAGGTGCAACTCCCTTTGAAGCAAGAGAAATCAGTGCTGCTGAATTTGTCTGTGGGAGATAAATACTAATAACCAGTCCTTCCCACAGGACAATCTGATAACACTGAAGTTGACACCCACAAACGTCAGGCAGGATATATTTCCTCCTGTGTGCCAGTATCTAAGCTTATCACCCTATTTGCTTCTTCTCTCCCAAGTCATTTCCCAGGGTCAAAGGCTATCATGGGGCTCTAATTAGAATGCCATCATAATGAGCTGACAATTAAATCAGGCTGCCAGTGGCTAAAGAAAATTAACCTTAGTGTCAAATGAGCTCCAGTCTGGGAGTTCATGTCACGAGAGGGCAACAGACACTTTGCACAGCTGATGTGCATGGTGGAGAAATAGAGAGCTAAACCTTGCATTCCTTTGAACCAGGAGATCTACACTGGGAAAAACCACCTATCCTCGCTGTCTCTGGTGCACAAATAAAAGAAAACAGTCTCTACTGAGCTTTGTATCCTGTGCTCGCTGTGCCAAGCCAAGGAGAAGTCAACAGGGAAAAGTTATCTGGGACAGAAACTTCTTTTGGGCTCCTTGAGGAAGAATGAAACTTGAGCTCATACACACCTACAAACGTGTCACATGTGATATAAACCATATCAATTGTTACAAATGACTTTGTCATTATGACTGAGATGATTACATTGTTATTATACAAAGGCTTAGACTGCACATAAGGGCAGGTGCTTCATCCAGTGCAGGCCCTAAAGCTTAGGGAACAAATAAACAGTATGAGAATATCCCTTGGGGATTAATAAATAGGAGGAGGATTCACAAGGATGAATATACACAAAGGAATTACCTCACTCCTAAGCTTGCACTTTCTCTTTTCCATTGCTGCCCCTGAAACTGTACTGCCCCTTCCTACAACATTTGCTACCTATTTCTCCCTGCACCATCTTTTGACACAACTCACAAAAATGCTGTACTGCCAGTGAGTTTTGAGTACGTTGTGCACCCCAGTCAATGGTGTTTTTTCCCCAGTGAACCCAGATATTCCCTTTAGTACCATATTTATTTGCATCCTGAAGGCAGCCAGTAGCCTAGAGAACAAATCCACTGTGTGTTACTCACAGGTATCAGAGAATCCATAAAGACTTACCGCCCTCCTTAGAGCTGAACTGCCAGTGCTATAATTTCCGTCAACATCTCTTTTATGTCACTGCACTTGACAAATTCCTTGTGCCTCTCTACAGGTATTTAGAAAATCTCACCAATGCAGGCACAGAGAACACACAAATGGACGTAATATCTCCATCTATTCAAGACAGAGCTGGGCAGCAAAACCAAGAGATTTTCTTAGCCAAATCTGGCCACAGAGCTTCCCTCAAATAGCAGACTCAGCCCTATCTTCCTTACCACAAGAGAATACATTTTCCTTTCATTAAGATCAGTACACCTCAGAAGACAATTTAAACAACCCTCAAATCATTCTCAGTGTGTTTCCAGTACAACCAAAACTGACCTTTCTCCAAAAGGGAAGTATCCAACTGAGAACCTTGGGAGAAGACTTTACACTTACTACAACATAAAGTTTAAAATGGGACTAACTCTTCTAGACTCAATGCAGCAATAGTAAAATTTACAAAAAAGATGCGAAACACTAGAATTTGCTGCAGGACCATTTCCTAAAAGGAAAGCTGAAGCCTCCTTCTTTTGCAAAAGTGTCCTATGAAACACTTGCTTCCTCTGTTGCTAACACCTTCAGCTAACTGTTCCTGAAAGAGTGTCAACACCTCTGTTAATTCTCCAGTTATGGTCTTGCTTAATTTCAGGATTTGACTGCAAGGTCAACTTGCTTCCTTCTTAAGAACAATGAAGGTTCAATGGGATCGGTGTTAGAGTTTCTAAATTAAAGTGCTAGGAATGCAAACAGTTAAACCATCTTCCACCTACTGTAAGGTCCTCTCAGGTTTTCATCAATACAGGCTGTGATACACAAGGACAATAAAACTCTGAGTAGAATAGTTATGGGCATAATAAACTAATAAATTGACATTACTTGCACTAGGGTACTTTAAAAATCATATCATTTTTAATTTCTGTTAAGCTATAAGTATAATTTCACTGTTTTGAAAGTATTCCTAAATTGCATGATTCAGACACAAGTCATTCATTTTGTGATACCTGCTTAAATGTTCATGTCCCATGAGGCTTCAAGATGTCAGGTGGTTCTTGTTTGTTTGTTTTTTATGGAGTTGTTTTGTTGTTTCTGCTGTTAGGAATTTTTTGTTGGTGGTGTTTTTTTGTTAGTTTTTGTTTTGTTGTTTTTTTGGTTTGGGTTTGTTTTCATGCTTTTTGTTGTTGTTGTTTTTTAAATGATGTTATTAACCCCTGGAAGGGTTATAATGAAAAGCATGAAATCGTAACTTTTGTCTTGACCCAAATGTCTTGAACATAGAGGCAGGTAACAATAAGGTATGTGGAAACTCTTCCTGTGGGGCACAGACTGGGAAAGAAGGTGCTGGTTGTTTCTAAGGTACATGGTAATTTGTAAGACGGTCTCATGTTTTGCAGCAGCAAGACAACAGATACTGAGAAAGGACATCTCTGAATATCAGCTTTGAAAGGGAAGCAATTTTAAGGCTTTTGTTTTTCCTTGTAGCTTTCTTCTTCTCTCCCCAAATGTTGTAATATATGGATCCAACAGATGGTGTGATTTATTCTTCCCTCTCTTCCCTCAAGTCAAAAAGTAAACTAGTAAATACAAGCACTTAATGCACAAATAAACCATTGCAGTACAAGAAAGAGGCGCTTGAGACACTTCAAAATTCAGGCACTTAAAAATAAAGAAGTAAGAAAAGACAGGTCCTCATCCAAGTCATAGTTCCACACAGAAAGTGGTATCTCTTTGTCTTAATTCTGACAAGAAACAGTTTCCCCATACTCCCAAATAAACCTCAGGCTATTGGAACACCACTGACATTTTCTTTAAAGAGTTTTTAATGAAAGTAACAAAGTATGCTATGTTCAGTATTTGTCAGGCAGCAGGAAAGGCTACTAAAATTACCACTAAGGGGCCTATTAAATATCATCATACACTTCCAGAGTAACCAATTACAGTCATTCGGAAAGGTTCTTACTCACTCATCCTGAAAAATCCTTTAACTTTTTTTTTATTTACTTGTATCAAATAACCAAATGTTAGCAACATACTATTCAACACCCTTCCTGCAGAACAGTCAGGCACTGCCCTACTGCCCCGGATGGCATCAAACCAAACAATTTGCTGACTTTTTTTGTTTGTTTGGTTTTGGTTTGGTTTTTTTGGTTGTTTTTGTTTTGTTTTGGTTGGTTGGTTTGGTTTGTTTTGTTTTTGATTTTTTTTTTGGTTGATTGGTTGGGGTTTTTTGCTTATCCCTCTGATTTCTATACCTGATGTTCTCTATTTACATCACTTGTATATATGGGCAGAGGCCAGGGGAATACACTGAAGCTTGGAAATAAAACAGGTACTCAGCAATCCAAATCCAAAAGTTTGAGTGCCTTAGAAAACTGCAAGCCCTTTGAGAAAACCCCAGCCTTCCTGATCTGCATTTGCCCAGCAACTCAAGGAGCAGAATGATGCTGGGTAGTTGCTGTAACTACTGGTAACAGTGACTGCAGTAACTAATAATGAAAAGGACTTGGAAATGAAATTTTCTTTCAGTAGGGGATGGTATAGAATAAAACCACTGATGGTGGTTTGTTGGGTAGACAAGGTAGGAACAGGACCTGTGCCATTCATCATGCACCTTTTCTTCAGAGAAAAATGTAGCCACCTGCTCGCAGACCCATGTCTCATTCCGCATCACATCACAGCCATACTGTTGGGCTTGCTAACTGCAAGATCAGACACACTGGCTTTGAAGCCACCCAGGGAGCACTCAAAATTCAAGAGACATACTCAGACACAGGTGGGTGCTCTCCCCACTTTTCCGTTGCCCAGAGCAAGCATCAGTGAGTTGCTCATCAGTGCAGCCCAGGTGAGAGGGCTGAGCATAAGGAGCACAGCACATGTGCTGATTCAGTTCAAACAGGATGTTCCAGCAGGAATCTGGAGTAATCACAGTGAATGATGTCGCTGCTCACCTTATGCACAAGGTAGAACAGTTTCCCCACTGACCTTTTCAGTGCTTATGAGGAGGGCAAGCATTTCAGCACCTACACCACCTGCAAATTTCGTCTTCCCCTCAAGAATATAAAAAAATTAGGCCAGGGGCTTTTTTCTTCCCCCTGCATTCCTGCAAAGCACATTAGAGTTGAAATCCTCAAGACAAAGCATTATTATTATTATTATTATTGTAATTTTTTTATGGTGGAAAAAATATTAATGTTACAAATAGCTGCCATTAGCATAAGCAGAGCTGCATATTAATATGCACATGAGTGTCTCCACTGTCAGGAAGCAGAGAGGCCCCAGAGGCCCTGCTTTCACTGGGGAAAATGATGATGGCATTAGCTCTAATGATAACGATAAGGAAGCTGCCATAAATGATTTGATGATTCCTTTTGTTTTCCTGTTCGGGCAAAGACTTCTTCCTTACTCCCCAGTGTCCATAGAAGGATGCTGTTTGAACAAATGGTAGTTCGACTGATTTATTTAATTTCACCACAGCTTTAGGGTTTTCTTAAAAGTGTCATCTCTTTGGGTCATGTGACTAAGGAACTAATTTAACACCTTTCAGAAAAATTCCTAATTGCCAAGATTTTGGAGAACCAGCTAGTAAATAAACAGAATCCCCCATCTATTTATGTTTTTTAAAAGCTTGAGGTTTTTTGGACTAAGGATACTATTATATCTAAGGACAGCAGGAGCTATGAAGGAAAAAAGAGGTATGAAAAAAATAAAAATAACCCGTAAACAAAGTTCTCTCCAATGTAACGTTCTCAACCCAATCACAACCTGTCTCTCCCTTCACTTACTCTTGTCCCTATGTATACATCTAGGATGTGACAGCAGAACTTCGTGACACTGTGCTATGAATCAGATAAAAGAACTGATCTGGCTGAAGAGTAGCAAAGCAAAAGAGACCACTGAGGGGGATTTCCTACAGAGAGGCTTTGGATGTGCTCAGCAGTACAGACCTCCATAGACACATGCTGGTACAGCTGAGAGGGCAGAAGAGCGTGGGCTAGGCTGCTCCTCTTACTGAGAAAATGCACACAGGAAAGAGCTGAAGAGGGAAGATCTGGGCTCCTGGGGCTTATGTGTCAAGACTCTGTCACACCCTATTGTGGCTCTTCCAGCTGAGACTCCTTCTTCAGGCCAGAGGTAAAGCAGAAATTGCCATCCACAGCTGTGAAGTTCGGGCATTGGCTATGCAATAGGACTTGGCTGCAACAAATGCAAAAGCATTTCTTCGCTGAACTCTGCATCTGAACATGGACAGAAGATGATTCTCTCTGGCTCTGCAGCTTCTGAACTAATTACACAGATTTGTGACGATGTCACTGCACAAGGTGTCTCTGCCCTGGAATCATCTGTCATGGCTACAATGTGCAACAGGGATCTGAATACATTAAAGTGTCAGGGAGGTGGGGATTCTAGGTTTTGGTCTGTCAGCTTCTGTGCTGAAAACCCTATTGAGTTCAGCTAATATACTGCACTATCCGCTTTGCAGTTTTCACATTTCTTCGTGTGATGCACATCCTGAAACTAATCAGAGGGAAATGTCAGCTCTATACCAGCAATAATATTTGCAGCAAACTCAATCCAAAGGGACGAACCAAAGTCACAAAGAGCTCTACAAAAGACTGTTTCAGACAAGATGGCCAGATGAAAATTCTTGATACAGGGACAAGTCCAAAGCTTGGCATGCACCGGCCAGTAGCATAGGTGTTATGGAAAGACAGCTTGCCCCAGTCACATAGTCTCCAGGACACATGGAAAAGGCAAAGGCCTCACAATCTGACTCTCAGGTAATATCTGCCCCAGATAATACAACAGCAAAAAGAACCAACTTTGCAGTACAAAACAGTCACATTAAAGCTGCAAAACCGGTGGACTCAATATGGAAAACATCAGGGTAGTAAAAAACACAAATTCTATTTGTTCTTCTCTTCTGTTCATTACTCTCTTTGCCTTAGACTTAGTTGAGTGGCTCAAGTCTGTATCTCAAACTCAGCCTCCACGTAGCTTCTCAAACCCTTAATATTCCATCTGGTCTGCTCAGAAAAAATGTTTACTCATCCATTTCCTTGTTTTGAAACAGAACCTCAGTCATCCAAGAGAATTCCTCTGCAAAGAAAGCAGGAATATCCCAGCAGAAATGCTAAGTAATGATGATCATACTTGGGAAATGCCACATTATCATAAACCTCCATTTTTTGACATAACCAGAACAAAGAGCAGTTCTTATTTTGCTAGCTAAACCCAAGATAGTGCAGATAATCTGGAAAGCATCTCTAAATAAACAGAAGCACAACACTGCAATTGTAAGCAGAAGCACACATACACCCTGTACAAATGGCATAAATTAAAATCAGTTATTCAATACTGTCTCCTACTGTGAAAAGTTAAAAGAATTAAACTAATATGAAATCTGTTTGATGTTTCTGCATGACTAGAATTTATACGTATACCCATAAGAATGTAGTTCACTCATACTTGGATTTCCAAACATGTTACTTGCTGGTCTCCCACACCAGCATTATGTGGTCTACCACATAATGCCTGTGGGCTTAAAAAGAGGAGAAGCAACCTGAATCATACACTATTTTTATGATTCTGGAAGCCAAATGCATAAAACCAAAGCTATACCCTGAAGAACTGTATGGGCTCCGTATGCAACAAGGTAGGTGGTATAGAGGCAGCTGTTAGGAACTTGAAAAGCCAAAGAATGAACTGCAGCTTGCTGTATGCTAAGTCCATAAAGACATAAATCTTGATTTCAGATGTTGTCATCAGGACTTCAGTGCCAAGTGGAAACAAGAGCGATAAAAATATATTTGCAAAAGCACTTTGTCAGGCTCAGATCATGCACCAAAAGAACATGGTGTCTGAAAGGAGAATCAGTCTGGCAGGCACACTTGCTAGAGCCTACTGTTCCCATGCAACTTGCACTGTAACTGTACAGGGGCACTACAGTTACCACAAGACAGGAATTGCACCAGTGCCTGTTCCAAGACCCAACATATCCTTCTGGCACCTATGCTAAAGAGAATGCATGGGTAATGCTCAGTGATCTCATTATAAATCAGCCTGGGGGAGAGGAATGGTGACAAATAAAGAACTACATATGCTTTTGACTGCAGATGTCGTTCCACTAGCCCAGGCCAGGACAACCACGTACATATGTATGCTGTAAGCACCCCAACACAGGAAATTACTTACTGACATGGTATAAAACAATGTAGCTTAACCATCCCAATCACAAGATCACAAAATCACATTTCTTTTTCCACCTTTTTTTTCTAGCAAAGACTTACGAACAAACAGGAGAGCCGTGAACACCTGATGTTGGACACCCTTCCCTGTGGCCTTTGAGCCAAGGAACACATCACCTTCTCAGTCCATCGTACGCCAGTAAACTGGTACTCTATGCATATGAAAATCAAAGCCTCACTTACCTAGAAGACAAAAAGAGAGAGAAAATATGGTTAGTGGATGTCCCTGAAACACACAGATGCTGCTTATCTTTATTTCCCAGGTGATTTCCACATCCTGACACCTTGTTAGGATATTCCTGACATATTAAGAAACAGGAATGATCTATGATAGTTCTCTTAGCATGGCCACTCTCTCTCTTCCCTGCTGTAATTGGTCTGTGGTGACACTTAATATTTAATTTTATACATATTATTCATTAAGAAAAGCAAAACTGAGCAGGTGTTTTCATCAACATCTTGTTCTATAAAAAAATTAAAAAGAAAAATAAAAGAAAAAAAAAAGGAAAAAAAAAGAGAGCAAGAAAGGAGCTCCATAACAACATTAACCACATGGATGGGCACAAATTATTCTGACTGTGGACAGCAGGGTGCGGGTCTTGACATCTACCAGAAGAAACTGCAGCAAGAAAAGATCTTGTTAAGGGAAGGATGGATTGAGTCACTCTGCCTTGTGGTTCTTTCATGTACTGTCTTAACTACAATGAAAAGCCTTGGTAGTCTTGGTTTAGGCAAAGTAGGCTCTGACATGGGATAGAAGGAGGGAAGAGATGATCTTGAGGTTGGTGTCATCCCTGCATTTCAGGATTTTCCTGAAAGAAAAAAAAGCTCTTTGGTGTGGAACACAAGGACAAAACCAAAGATGTATCCAGCAAATATCTGTCACTTGAACAAGCCAGAGGGAGGACATAAGAGGGGGCTCTTAGGCAAGATGAAAGGGAGCTATAAAGGCCCAAAGTATTTCTTTTGTAGCAGTTTCACAAACACTCAGAGTGCAGCAAGGATGTGTCACTGCCTTGAACACTGATTTATAGGTCTATAGCCAGAGCCAGCAATCAGTCAACCAAGACTGATTCTTTGCAAGGAATAAATAACTAAACAAAGATTATGTATTCATTCTCAAGAGTTCACTTGCCTCTGAGAGGTAACTCAGATTTCCAAAGGGTCAGGTCCTGAGAAAGTAAGAGCCTGCTTTCACCAACAAAGTCAAATCAGTATGTTCATGTTCCAAAAGTCTGTGTCACATTTTCCCCTGCTTGGTTCTACCAGTCCAGGATAGCACAGAGTGGTTCTTAAAACATCCCACACAAGCTTCATCTACCACTACGGGTTGCATTATTGGCACTGGTATGGAATATAGCTGCTATTACAGATTTCTCTAGAGGAGATGCAGCCAGGCTTGCATAGTATGGGGAAAGGAAGAATAGATTAATATACATTCATGGCACATTTGCAAAGAGATTACTTTTTTCATAGTAAGATTTGCACCTGTATAATTGTGTCACTTTCAAATTAATCATAATCATACTCTCAACCAATATAAGATCTACAGAGTAGGCCTCATCCTTGGACTCTCATAATCAGGATAAAAATAGCTGGCTGTGAATGCACCGAGATTCCTGCTGGTATGCAGGAGACAGTAAATCCCACCTGACCCACTAAGCTTTGGTATTTTGTTTCTGCAAAGCCCTGGCATGGAACAAATCGCTGCATAAGTAAGACCTGGTCGGTGTGACAGCAGCACTATAACATTTAGTGATACATTCCTTTGCAGAACATGATGAAAGCAGCACAAGCCTTACTTTTCCGAGGAAAACTTTAGCCAAAAGAGCAGTTAAGTGACTTGCCAGCAGCTATATCATGCCTCTGTCATGTGGAGATACAAGGGATCTGTAACTCTTGGCTTCCCTGATGTGCGCATTTAATTACTGGCTATCTCTGCACAGGAACAGTGACCCGCAAGCCCAGAGCAGCATCAGCCTGAAGCCTCCCTAGTGCCATGTCTGCCCCTCCTCTGCTGTCACCTCGAAATGGCTCCCAGCAAAAGGCAGATTTCTTAATTGTGTTATTAGCTGAATTATTAATTGATATGAAAACAGCATTTTACTGGGCATAAAGAGTCATTCAGAAATGAGATAAAATGTTCTCGGCACTGCTTGCCTCCGAGCAGAGCTGGAGCAAGGGCTCTGACAGCTTGATTATTATGCACATTAGTGCAATCTGGTGAGCTTCTAACACAGGGAGAGTGGAGTCCCCCAGTACTGTATCCATCAGGCCACATCCCTCTCTGTTTCTCTTTCTTCCTCCTGTCACTACCTGCTTTGCATTTATGTGGGAGACTTCAGGGATAAGTTTTTTCTTTCTAAGCCAGCTGTCATCACTACAGAGCTACTAATTATAGCAGCAGTGGTCAAATAGTATTTTCCCTTCAGTCCTACACCAGGAAAGACACTCTTTGTGCCTCTTTTCCAAAACCTCCTACACTGCAAAAGGGAAAAGATTGCTTCCCAAGACTCTCCTTGCTGGAAAGAAACTGCTTGCATTTCTCTGCCTACAAGTCCCTTGTCTTCCACCGTGGAAATGGTGGTTTGTGTATATATATATATATATGTGTGTGTGTATATACCTTTTTCTACAAAATGTTCCCGTATATCATGACAAAGTAGGGAGTGTGTGCATGTCTCGATGCCCTTCCAGCTTTTGTTCAAAACTCTGTTATTGGACATTATACCACTCCAGAAAGACCCTTCTCCCTAGTGCTGAGAGGGTTCACCTCAATGGATGCTCACCATGTCATTTATTCCACTACCTGGGTCTTCCCCACTCCCATCCCCTTGACAGCCCCCCAAAGGCCTCACAGACCTGCAGCAGGAGCAGAGCTTCTGGCAGTTGGTATCAATTAATTTTGAATCTCTGTTAAACTCCCACAATGTGTGTCCTTGTGGTAAGAGAGGGATAAACCTTTGGTAGTCCCCTCTCCTACCCTTCTCAACCCCCTTCACTGTTACCCCATCAGTGGGAACCTACCCCCTGCCAACCCACATGTCTAACAGCCAGAGGAGCCAGAAGACCAATGATCAATCCTGTCTCTTTCATGCAAACCTTGTAATTTAGCAATAACTACTCAACCACCATTGACCTGCTAATTAATCCATGGATTTTTTGTTGTGCCTTTAATTGTTGGCCCCAATATCTGAGTCACTTAGACTGCTCACTCTGTGCAGAGCCTAACCAACTAAATGCTGCTTCAGCTCTGTAGTAATAAAACACTGAAATATATTGACTCCCTGCCAGCTCTTGTGCTCACTCTCTGCCTCTCTGCTTGCTGGCTGAGTGCTGGTGTGTGAAGGGAATATAGAGAGGGGAAAGCATCAGCCATGAGAGATGAAGTTTGGGACACAGGTGAGAGAAAGAAGTAATCACTCATCAGTGACAGGCCACCAAGGACAGCCTCTGATCCCTGTGACAGCCCTGCTCTGACAAACCCAAACACACTCTTCCTCCATTCAAATGGACTTGATAGCTCTGAAAATTCACAGGCATACTGGATCCTGCCTCCTTTCTGCTTTCTACCCCTTAATGAGGAAATCCTTTTCCTCATGACTATCACTGTCACACTCACTATAGATGTGTTTGGCACAAAAAGCCAGATAGCATAGGTGAAATAATGACTCCATAGAATGGAGAGCCACATTTGTATTTTCTTGCTAGCACTGTCCAAGAATCTCTGCGCAAACATGGATGAATTACCAAAACCACAGTTTTCTGAAGTGACTTGCACTGCCTGGTGCCTTGCGCTGATTAGAAATTTTGGGGGATGGAAATGGCAGTTTGAAAGTCTACATGGGAGGAGCTGCAGGCACTTGGCCTGCCTGAACAGTGACTGATTGCAAATCAGGCCCTCACAAGAGATACCTGATAACATGGGTCACGCTGGTGATGGGGGTAGGACAGAGATGAAGGGACTAATGGGTGACAGTTTGGTGCTGAGAGCAGAGGACTAGGAGGGGGTTGTTAACCCAGTCAAGAAAATTCTCCATTAAAAAGTATTCATTTTCGTCTGGATAAAATCAAAATGGAAGCCCTGTCAGCAGCAGCTTATATTTATCCTCCCATATGAAAACAAAGTGGAAAGCGATAAGCCCTTACAATTCCTGCCACAGCTTGCTGCATTCACTTTTGTTGTGGCTGATCTGTAGCCCCAAGCATTCCCAGTGCCTGCCTTGTGTCCTGCTGCTGCAGGCACACCACACAACTGCCTTCCCAAAGAGCTCACAGGCTCTCTTCAGCTGAGCCCCAGGAGCAGGCCAGCAAGTGGCCGGAAAAACAGGCAACAGGGACAAAAGTGTATCTCAGGGAACTGGTGAAGATGAAGTAACTCCACAAAGTCTCTGTGCCTTTGCCTTCCCCATGCTGGCCCGTGGGCACTTGCAAAACAAGCAGTGGTGCCCTTGAAGAGCATGGTCTCAGTACAGCTGGAAAGACTCCAAAGAGATGGGGTTGCACTGGCCCTGTCACACAAACCTGCTGTGCCCCCTACACCGACAGTATATTGACACTGTGACCGCAATTCAGTTGTTCAAAAAGCATTCTGCTGGCACACCCAAAATGCTTTGACAAGGGGGCAGTGGCAGGACAGAGGCACTTATTGTCAGAGAAAGCTAATGGGAAAGCAGCCATATGGTGGCCCTATACTTCCTGATCTGAACACCACTGTTTCCATGTAAACAGCAAGTGCTCCCAAGCCCTCTGCATCCCCCTGCCACCCTTTTCTGTCTCTGCAAAGAGTGATGCCAGAGACTGTTTGGGGCACAAAGACTGGCCAGAACAAGGCCTCCCAGCAACAACAGGTCACACTGGCAACTCCAAGGGGGTTTGGCAGCAGGATTTCTAAAAGTTTCCTTGAGGACTTCCTGGGATCTTATTGTCCTGATCTGCCCTCTCTTTTTTAATACTGCAAATAATGTTTTTAAAATGCAGATTATTTGGGGTAATTTATGATGTCTTTCACTGCCAAGAGAGTCTATCAGCAGTGAATTTCCTGCCAGTCAAGATTTCTGGACTCTGAACAAATAGGATTTTTTCTGTGTTTCCCCAAACTGTATAACAGTTGCCTGGGGAAAAGCTGAGAATTGTTTGAATGCCACAAACACTGGGTTTGGAGATGCTGCCTGGACCATGAAAAATATCTCAGTGAAAAAATGCCATTAGCCTCATTGTCACTAAACTGCTTGATCAAAAATACCAAAATTAACTGAGTTGCCATAGGTGTGAGAAGAAATATTTTCTCTCAGTTACATCCTATCTTGTTCTTTAACAGACTAATTACAACTGAGAAAATAATTTCCATCTTTACAAAAAGCAATGAACTACAAAGAGCTCATTGTTTTTAGGCAGGATGGACCCTAGCCTTGTGTTTTAGTGGAGAACTGTGAATTGGCTTCTGTTTGGAAACACACTGCTTCACCATCCTCTTCCTGCCGAGCATATGGGAACAGTCTAATGGCTGGAAGATCAAGATCTCAGACTTCAAATCTTTTTGAAGGGAGTGTTTTCAGTATGTCCTTACTAAGTCTCTTCGCCTGCAATCTAGTGAACTGCCTTGTCCATGACAGGAGGATGAAGTCCTCGTACCTGATGCTGCCTGAGAGCCAGATGTCAGCCTCAGGCAGGGCTGTAAGGATCATCTAAAAATTCTGCAGCTTGCTTCCCCTCTTTATACACATGCATTCAGAAGTCAGGAGATGCTATACTGCTGCATCTCCCTGCCATCCCCACGTCCAAAACAAGTCCTTAACACCAGGGAACTGTGATTTTTGTAAAGAGCCTCCACATTCATATTTTGCTGATTAAAGTGCTACTTCAACAGAGTAGACCTCAATGGAGTGCTTTAATCCATGGTTGTTAAAATGGACCTTTGTGTAAATTAAATCTCAGCTCTTCCTTCCACAAAGAGACAAAGGAACCTGCACCTGTGTTAGTTCAACTGCAAGAACATTGTGCTGGGGAACGGATACACCACACTGAACAAGCTAAACCACGGTGACTGGGCCAACTTATTTCCAAGTGAACACATTCTCAGAGAGGAATGTTGTTTGCATGCAGAGTTTAAATTAAATTCAGCCCCTAAAATCTTTCTGATATATATTTGGGGTTTGTCCTATGGAGGTGATGCCTCCTCTTCACTCTGGAAGAGCATCTTCCTCTCAGTGCAAGTCCTTTGCATTTACACTAGGTTTTCCTTGGAAAAAAAAGAACTATAGAGTAAAAGAAGCAGTAAACTAGTTCAGAACTGACACACACAGCTTGATGTGTGATTTCCTATATTCCAACAGATCAATTAAGGGCATTAAGTAAAATACCACTGCTTGGGACATACACAGGCAATATCAGCATGTAAGAAAGACTCTTGTAAGGAGAGGAGAAGCCAAATGGGAGCTCAGAGTATTTTTCACATCTGTGGTTGTTCCCCAGGAAGTCTAGGTATTAAATCCATCAGCAACACCCTACTTGGGCACCTTGCATGTGAATTTTTATTCACCAGCCTTCCTGACAGGCAAGAATGATTGTACCCATTTGAAAGAGGAAAACAAGACTCAGTGAATTCCTCAAAATCAAACTTGAAGCCTCTAACAGAGATGAGACTCAACACAGACTCTCCAAGTCTGGCATACAGTTTGTATTGGAAAGTAAAACAAAAAGTTGGGGATTTTTTGCTTTTTGATTTGAGTCTCTACAGTCAATTCTACAGAATGAGTTGGACCCTTTCCATTTTAGCCAGACCCGGACAGCTGCCCTATCCTGTCCTCATACCTCAAAAAACAATCAAGTTCACATTATACTATGACACCACAATAGCACAACAGCATCTCAGGAGCACTTCCCAAGCTTCCACCTGTCTGCCTGTGAGAGGGAACTTTCAGCATGGCTGGGAGAATCTGACAAAGATGATTTTAGCAGAAGGGATCTGCCTCATTTGAATTAAATCTCAGCCACCACTTCTGTTCAAGCCGGTATTGCCTTGCCAAAGCCTATTGTCACCACAAAATCAGGGTTAGTTTTGAAACTCTTACCTCCTAAAGCAGCAGCAAGCTACCTGGAGCCTTCCCAGCTATTTGATCATGCTCTTGCAGAAGAGCAAAAAATTGGAAAAAATGCATCTCTATTGAAAGACTAGGGGATAGGAAATAGAGTGGCATTTCCCAGGTGTCCTGTCCTTAACTCATCATGGCAGGACGAGGGAATGGTCCTGTTCAGAAAGAAAGAGACAGAATGACTCATTGCATCCATACCACTGAAAGATGCTGATGAGAAAAACCCAGGCTCCTGCCTGTCATATTTTCAAAACCCCTAGACGCTGGCTTAGAGTTTTTCCTATCACTTTCCTTAAGCCTCTGTTGAGAAGGAGGAGTGAAGATCTCAGAGACAGCATTTAGAGTCATAGACAGTTCGGCAAGAGACAATTTTTCACCCCATTAAATCCCTCTGCTGGTTTTCCTTCTTTTTTATGATTTTCTTATTATTATCTCCTGCTGTTTCTGTCCTCAGAAGCCAAATAAATAAATAGCAGTATAGCTGTCAGTAGCTTTAGCTGAGTAAGATGGCCCTGCAGACCGCCTAGGTGGGCTGCCCCTCTCCTTGCCTTCAGCACTGCTGTCCTCTGGGTAGATTCAGAACTCTGAGATCTACTGGCAAGAGGGAATGGGAAAGGGCCCAGAGTGGAGACACTTGCTTCTCTGCCCACGTTTTGCTCTGAAGACAAGGACACATCACTGTCTCACCTGTAAAAGATTGATGATGATGATGATGATGACAATAATAACAGCAAGTTGATGGAGGAGAAGGGTTGTGAATATTTAACCTGTGCTTGGAGTATGTTTTTATCATAATCCAAAAGCATAAGTGAAAAAAAAAGGTGCCAGAGAGAGGTGAAGGGACTTACATGGAGTCACAAAGCCAGTCTGTGGCAGAGAAAGGAATAAAATGCAGCCAGTCTGATAGCAAAACGCTGCTGTCTTTCCCATAAAACTGTTCTGCCCTTCAAAAATAGAAATGTGCTTCTTTCTCTTGTGTATGCGTCCTTTTTTCCTACCTTCCCTACTTTACCCTCTCCTCTCCCTAGTTATTTGTACAACAGTTCCCAGGTGTGCTGAGCACTTCCCACAGGAAAACGAAGACAAGACGCCTATGTAGGGGGACCTATGAGTCTGGACAATGAGTTTATTTGGAGATCAGGAATTCTTTTGCAGACTCATTTTCTACACTGCCTAGGGATTCTGGCACCTCTGGGGCCACATTTAATTCATCTCCTGTGACTATGAGATCTTTTGCAAGTACTGATTCTGTCTTTTTCACAAGCTTGGTGCTCAGATGCCAAGCTTTTTTCCTCCATATACAGTTCTCTTTTTCTTCCTACTTAGACAAAGCTCTTCCTCTACTCCAGCTTCCATCTTTGGTCTTATTCTTTATTGCCTTTTACTCCTTCTTTTCTTTCAACATTATCTTCCTTGTTTCTACTTTCTGAGAATTCTTTTCTTTGCCTTGACACAACCTTTTCTCTTTTATAATGAGTGTCTTTACATCCTTCTTCAAATACCCTCCTCAGCTTCCACATCTGTCTCTGTCCATGCCTCTTGTCCTTCCCAACTTGTTAGGAATTCCTGGATCTTATCAAATAGATACCTTTCTAGGGGTGCACTGTGTACCAATAACATGATTAACATCTCACTGCATATATACCTAACTGACTTATTTTGAACATAATTATTAGAAGCTAAGTCTCAGGGCAGTGCCAGCAGCTGAAAATAAACCAAGGTTTGCTAATTTTGGACAATTGTGAGATACCTTAAACCAGCAGCCACCTATTTGATTAACATCCACTTTTTAAGGAAATAAAACATTTACTTCCTATTTCTCCCACTTCATATTTCACAAAAGATAAAAAAGGCAGAGGAAGGGTTAGATACCCATGTTTAGGTATCCACTATTCCATAGACATGAAAAGGTCTCACACTTCCAGCCCTTCTCTCAGTATTTTCAGACTTCAAACTGGAGTGCTGATGGGAACAAAAGTTAATCTACTTGCTTGGGGAATAAGAAATTTCTTACTCTTTTTAATGCAGATGGTGTGATTTCAGTGAGCAAATAAGTGCCAATCCACTCCCAATTGTCACAGGAACTGGCTTTCTTTTCCTGACAACACTTTGAGAACCTGAAGTTTTTGAAGATGTGAAAACAGGGGGTTTGTGCCTTATCTTGCTTTCTGATTGTGATCTCTTTCCTAGGACTGGCGAGAACAAGGATCAAGTCCGCTTATTCACACCTGTTTACTAAATTTTTAGGCACTCCATCCACTCGATGCAATCTTTTTCAACTACTCCATTCCCTCTATTAGGCACCATACCCACTGCAAAGGATTTTGTTGAGCTTAGGTAAAAACTCAAGATGTGATCATCAGAAGACAAAATTACCCTTCATGAAATTGGAGATCACAATGTTTTCAAACTTTCTACACCTATGCAATGGGCCAGTGCAGCAACTTCACAGCTGTTCCAAGATGTGCCTAGATGACCTGAACTGCTGCAATACGGGCAGGCAACTGGACATATGCAAATACCAACAATCCCAAGCTTAGGTTTAAAAATAAATTTTACACTCCATCTTTTTTGTAGTTGTTTACTTGGTTTCAAACACTTTGATCTCCCTTACCTATTGCTACTAAAATTTATAAAAATATATTGCAATAACCACTGGAGCTCAACCTGCAGGGATGAACTGATTTGTACCCTGCTGCAGGAACTCCCATCCTCCTAACCCTACAGAGTTCCCATCAATCTCTCTGAGCCCTCAACTGCTGCATCTCTGGCCCCACACACCTCAGCTCTGCTCCTCCCACATCTGTGAGAGCCAGCGCCCTGCCCCCAGCAAGAGTCCAGTTCAGGGGAGAGCCATTCACTTATCCAAATCTGGAGCCAACACAAGCCAGAGAGAAGACAAAAGCAAACAAGCCAAGGAGATTGAGCTCTCTTTGTTGAGAACTTCTAGATGCTTATTCTTCTCCCCAACTGAAAAACATCTCCAACACTGCCAAAACTTTTTGAATGGATTCCATTGAGGAATGTGGCTATTACCTGTGAAATTTCACCATCTCCAGGGAGGGTCAAACCACTCTGGAGCTGCCTGGGAGGAGTCTGAAACAGCTGTGGGCATAGACTTTCCTCAACAGCCACAAAGCTCCTCAGGTAGCCCCTCTACCAAAGCCTAGGGTAGGAAATGGCTGCTTGGGAATTTGCCTGTCTCCAGAGAAAGCCCAAAGGCTGCAAGTGATGATTCTGGATAGCTACAGGGCATGGACTTGCCTACAACAAAAGAAATAAAAACTTTTCAACAAACTAGGAAAATTGTGTTGCTGCTACCTGCAACTTTAGTTGTCTGTAAAAAATAACAACACTCTGACAGGTGTATGAAAAAGTCCCGAAGAAATAAAAATGAGAGCATGAGCCCCAACCACATCCTGCACCACCTCCCCATATAGCAGGCAAAGGCAAGGGCAGTCAAGGGTACAGAGTATAACAAGCAGGAGCTGCTGGAGCCACAGCTCGACAAAATATTTTTGGCAGGGATTAAATACAGAATACTAAGGAACAGTCTGGCTACCTGGAGAAAAAGCAGCCATAAGGGGTAGTTCAGCCTGCCATACATTCCACCCCAAGGACAATCAAACCAAAATGACATTGCCATTTCGGTACTTAAGTACCAGCAAACATGCCTTGGGATCCAAACCACAAAGCATATTCCCTCAAGGGAGTTCTGCAGCTTTTTCTCAGCTTTTTCTATGCTTTACAGCCTATTGATACTACTTCATGATGATGTCTTGGAAGGCACCACCCTCCTCCTCACCAAGAAAATAATTTTTTTAAAGTGTTATCTTAGGTGAGCAAAGGGATATGAAAAAGGGGAGAGGTAGGAACCCTGCTACAGGCATGGGGAAGGACTGGTAAGAAGGGGGTGTCAAGTTTTCCAGACAGCATTACTGAGGACGCCCTGTTTTGCAAGGTCAGCCTCAAAGCTCACCCTTGCTGCTCCAAGCTATAGTGACCTTTGGCTGAGAAGGGGATTGAGGACCCAATTTCAGAGCTTGTTGGAGAAGATTGGCTAGCTTAAACCCTTGTGATAACCTGGGTCATGGATTGACAGGGGGTCTCTACAGAGAATCTAGCCAGCCCAAAAGGGTGTTTTGGCATCAAACACAGCTGGGTGGCCAGCATAGCTCCAGGGAAAGCAGGAGGACAGAAACCATCAGAGAGCTAAGGCTACTGAAATGTTGGCAGGCAAAGCCAGCACTTCAGGACAACAAGCCAAGGGGAAACACAGATACAGCCCAGCCACTGGCTGTGCCATGAGAGCATCGGTGTCATGAGCAATAGAGCATGGCAAGACCTCCAGGAACAGTGGCCAGCACCTAACTAAAAGTCCACCCACAAAGTGGCACAAAGCTGGGAGAGCTGGGCAGAAGCCCAGGAAGCAGAGATGAACCATGCTCTTGGGTGAGCCAGGTGATGAAGGGGAAAAGGCAGCTGCTTCATGCAACCTACACTTTCCAGACCTTCTATACTCAGCCATCCTCCACCCAACCACAGGATCTGGCACTCCAGCAGAAGAATTTCCCCAGGAAGAAGACAGAGGACAGTGGGGTAAAGCAGCGAGAGTACGCTGTTTGTGCTGAGCTCTGGTACAGATCTGCTGGGACATTAGGAAGTTTGATACAGGAAATGGAGAAGACACAATGGGACCAAGAAGCCATTGTGCCAAATCCCATGTGAGACAGACCAAAACTGCAGATCCTTCTGCAGATGTTATACAAAGTACAAGGCAAGGGACACTCACTGAACTCAGAGAAGAAGGAAAATAATCTTTAGGTTGAAACAAGGCTGCTTGCACTCTGGAGTAGAAATAAAACCACCACTCCCTTTTCTGCAGCAATCATCAGGCTTGTATATTGTATTTGTGCATTGCTATTTTTCTCCATTCACACTTTCCAGTTACCAAGAAACTCAGCTGGGGAAGCTGTTGCACAAATTTGTGTTTCTTCCTACCCTGTTTCTGCCATGGATCAGCTCAGAAATTAGTTTTACCCCTGTGACCTCCAAGAAGCTTTCACACTAAAAGAGTACTGCTGAGCACCTGTCACTACAGGAAAACCAGCATTGAACCACTGATGAAGAGCTCGACTATGCCTTGTTCAGATAATACCTTAACTGGCTTCAGTGAAAGCATTGCAAGAGTGCAGTGAGCAGCCTCCATCCCTAGTGTAGAAATACAACTGTCACTCTTGTGAAGCTACAGCTAAATGGGAATTGAGCTGTTCCCTTCCACTGCACTGTCGAATGTAATTTACTCCCTGGCATTGTGTGATCAAGGAAAGAACGGGCAATAACATACATAGTAGCTTATCCCAGAGAATGGCAACTTCACCTCTTCAGCTTTTAACTGAGTCTGACTGCAACTTCAGATATGTATCTGTACCTCTGCTGTGGTATTCCCATCCCTAGCAGTCATGGTGCAGAGGCAAAGATGGCAGCAAAGATCTTTGGTTGAAACTGGAGAAATCAGCATGACAGTAAAGGCAAAACCCCAAGACTTTGCTCTGGAAGAGTAAAAGCTGTTTGGAGCATCATGTAAAGTCATAGCAAGAAGAAATAAAGGTGACTTTTATACCTTTCTGTTATTGCTTGTACATCTTTGCAATAATGTTTATTGACATGTTTGAATGGAGCACAAACTATAGTTCCGTACAACTGCCTGTGAAAAATGGGTCATTTGTCAAGAAACAAACCTTACAAGAACTTAGCAGCTCTTCTTTTCCCTGTTATTAGTTGGGAAATACTAGGAAAGCTCAGAAGCATCAGGGAAAAGGTGTCCACCAAGATGCTCAGGATGACTTGGCTAGCAATCCCTGAGAGGCAGAGAGGCAAAGCTCAGCAGGTTAATGAGGAGCATCTTAATTTTGCATTGACACTCATGCACAGACTAAAAATATGCATGCACATCAATTACAGAACCCCTATGAGGCTCAATAAAGTCAACCTTGCATGGACAGAGAGATAGACTACAAATCTGTCTCACTGAAGGCACTTGGAATGGCTTCAGCCAAGGTATCCTGTAAGAACTTGGCCATGACTTCTCTCGACACACAGAAATGCCCTTGCTCCGCCTTTCCACCAAGCCCTGTTCCATGAGGTGATGAGCCTCTTGTAACTCTTCTGAATATTAAAGACCCCTGAAGACATGCAGCACATTTAAAATTCATTAAATGCAAAAGGCATTCCTTTCAGGAGCTACCATGTCAGAACTGAATGTCCCAAATTTTGACAAGGCTTGGACTCAGCTCCGAGTCTGGTTTGCTCCAGATGCAGAAACAACATCAAGCCTTTCCACAGCAAAACTTCTGTATTTGAACCCTGTCCTGAGTTTTAAACAGCTGATGCTTCCAAATGTATCATGCTCCATGATTCTGCTTCAGGCACGCTTCACCTCTCATCACCTTATTTACACTAAAAAACTCTTGTAATGGAGCTACTTCTGTTTCAAAAAAAGCGTAACTGTCACACAGTTCACGCACTTCAGTCCCCTCTCTGTAGGCACTACCCTCTTACCCTGTCCCAGCAGCAGCTCTGCCAGTACTGTTCATTCCTGAGTGAGAATTATTCCAGTCATACATACTCTCTGCATGTGGCACTCATTACTGGACAAACCAGACCTAGCCTTGTGGTCCCCTCCCTCCCCATCCTGCAATGTCACTTTTCATTAAGCTTCATAAACCATTCAAGTGACAATTCTCTCTGCATTCATTGCTGCACCAGCCCGGGGAGTAGGAATGGCCTCTGGTTAACATTGCATCACTGCTGTGGCTTTGTTTTTATGCATGTTGATCAGAAATTACCTGGCTTAGAGAAAGTAATTTAGTGATAAATGATTGCTCATTCAGAGGTAGCTAGTTTCAGCCACGGCTGCCAGGTATTAATCTATTTGTCAATCCTTTCAGATCTTCTACACTGATGAGCAGCTCCCAGCTCTGGAAAGTGAAGCCCCCTCTTTAGAGGGCAGGGAAGAGGGCAAATAACTTATTCCACACCTTTTCTGCTACATTTGCAAGGTGCTCTCAAAGCAAGGAGGACCAGCTGGGAGGGATTAGTGAGGGCCAGGGTTCCAGCTTTGACCTTCAAAGGGGCTTTTGAACAGACCTCAAAAGCAGGAAGAGAACAGATTTAAGTTTCAAAAATACCTGGAAATGTCTGTAAGAAACACTTTGTGGGGACATGGCAGCTCATATAAAAATAATTCAGAATTCTTCTACTGTTATTACCATCTTTCACTGAATTTTCAACAGGAGCATTTCCACAATGAAATTCTTGGCCATAAAGGACCTAAAAGAGTAGCTGGACTACTCACCTAGGACATGCAGCTCTCAAGATCTAGTTCCTCTTCTGCAACAGGAATTCAAAGTTCAGGCCTCCTATCTTTTTTGAGCAGTGACACCTCTCTTTGATACAATAACTGTTTATAAAGAATAGGAGCTTTACACCCCTTTTAGACCCACCAGTGATTTTCCCTAAGAAAGAAGAACCCAGAAAAACAATAGCTTTCCAGCACCAGGACAAACAATGTAACCTCTGGTTTCTTTGGGACATGGCATAAAATCAGTCAGTCAACCAAGCCTGCTTGTTTGCAGAATGCTCACGGTTTAAGTAAGGATTGGCACATGTAGCTCCCAGGTAACACAGCATTTCTCCAGATAAGACAAGCTCTCAGAAACTATGGGATGAATCTGAACTCTACATGAAAACACTTCTGAAATTCTATGGCACATCATTTGATGTGTGGGTCTAATTTTCACGTTTGTGGTTCCCAGATGTGGAGAAGTCACAACATTTATCAAAATTTGAAACTGGCAGGCTATTTTCATCATGCCAGTCAGAACTCAAAAAATTCATCAGTCTTGTGTTGGATTTAGTATATCGGTTTAGGACACTAGGAAAACCCATGGCTTTAAACAATTGTCTAGTGAAGAAGTTTAAAGAGCAGACAGATATCCAAGCCATTATCGAAGCCCTGATAATGAACCACATACAGTGGTATTCACCCAAGCTCCTCTTGAAAAAATTTGCAATAGTTAGATGGCGTTTCCTGATGTGTACCATGTGTAGGGTTTCTGGAGAAAACTGCTTCCTTTTGTGACAGGAAACTTCTCATTCTCATTGGAGCAAAATGTGTGTATGTTCCCTTTCCCTCCACTCCCTTCTGGGCTGCAGTTTTGTTTTCTTGAACCACTCAAGTTTGGAGACTTCAGCAGTGAGCCAGTGACAGATTGTGACCTGCCTTACTGAACCCTGCAGGTAACAGGGCAGCATGCATGTGTTGTCTTGAAAGCAGATACAGAAGGCAGGTGGGACCCCTCCTCCAAATCTCTCTTCTTTCCAGCCTACACCTGCTTCCTTTCATCCTCCCATTGCTCTTCTTTCCTTCCTCTCCTACGAGCCAGGGAGAGTCAGCATTTGGAAATAATTACCTCTGATTTGGCCCCTAACGCCCCTCTTCCTTATCATTCTGCTTCAAGCTAGGGTAGTATTAATTTTCATCATAGTAACTTGTGTTGGGCTGTATTTTGGATTTGTAATGGAAACAATGTTGATAGCAGAAATGTTTTAGTCACTGTTTTAGTTACTGTCAAGCTGAGCTTATATGGGGCCAAGATCTTTCCTGCTTCTCACAACACCCCACCAGTGAGAAAGCTGGGGGTGCATAAAAAGCTGGGAGGGGACACAGCTGAGACAGCTAATCCCAACTGACCAAAGGGATATCGAACACCATAGGACATCATGCATAGAAAGTAGGGGAGAAATCATCTGGGGGCTGCTGTTCAGAGGCATCGGTGGGTTAGTGGTGAGAAACTGTTTTAATTTGCATCAGTTGACTACCTTGGGTTTTATTTATCTTGTATCAAACTTCTTTTATCTCAACCCACAAGTTTTCTCGCTCTTACTCTTCCAATACTTTTGTTTCCCACTTCCTGCTGGAGAAGAGTAACTGAGCAGCTGTGTCACTCTCAGTTGCCAGCTGGGGTTAAACTACACACTTGTGACCATGTCTCAGGCAGAGCCTTAATGGCTGTTGATAAAATGGCCTGGGGAGGAGCAGGGCTGCCATTCCAGTTGCTGTTGGGATAGCTTCTCCCTCCACTCAAATGAGGAATAGTGATGAAGAGAGATCACCTGCACTACCTCTGGACCTCAGTTGTGATAACTTGCCATGGGCAGAGGCATCCTGCCCAGGCCAGCCAGGACTCCTGCAGGTGCAAGGGCACTGGCAGGAGCTCAGGCAGACTCCCACACCTTGGGAGTGCCACTGAAAGCTGGTCCCCCTACCTTTGTGCCAGCAGGTTTACAAGCCTCTAATTCCCAGCTACAAGCGCTGCTCCCTGTGCCAAGGAGCAGCGGCGCGTGCTGTCATTCACGCGGCTGGAAGGCCACTCCTGCCAGCGTTTGTGGCTATCGGACCAGCTGCTCGGGGCTGGGAGCAGATGGCAGGATGGCACACCTGACAGGGAGCAGACCTTCCAAGGACGAAGGGGGTGGAAGAGTTTGTGTGCAGCCACAATTCCCAGCCATGCAGACAGAGCAAATGTACACACCTCTCCCTCTGTCCACCCCCCAAGTTGTAAGAGATTTTCACACTGGGGTAAACCTGGACAGGTGTCATTGATATCTCTACATTTGTACACTTTCCCCGCCTCAGATACAATGCCTTTTGATCTAATTACCAAGCATATTGAGCTAATTATCAAGCAAAATCCCAGTTCAGCCTTTCCCATGAGATGTAAGAGTAGTTTTCAGGAGATCTCAGCTACTTTAAGTCCAATCCAACCCCCAGAAACAGTAGTGTTGGAAAAAGCAAGAGCTCCAGTCAAGGGTGAGCATATTTCTCCTCCAGACTTAGTCCATTCTGAAAAGAGGTGAGGACAGAGCACAGGCTACAGAAGGTAATCCCAGTTCCACCTTCTCATCTTCCCATCTTTTCCAGATGAAGTTAATGAAATGAACAAATATGAAACATCACAGAATGCAAGAGATATAAAACAGTGATTATGTCACATACAATCCATCCTGAAGAACTGATATGTGAGCACACATACATTTAAATATTTGAAAAGCATCTTTTACAATGAATATCAAAATGACTCACAATCCAAGTCAGAGAAAAATGCCCTTACTTCTCCCTATCTCCCTTTTCTCATTACAGAGATAAATCCCGGGTGCATCTCTCAGTTGCAGAGGGAGACTGAAGAATATATATATAAAAAATATGTATGTGCGCATGTATAAAATATACAACAGTAATAATCTCAATAATTTTAAGAGAAGCTTGCTGCATGATACAGGCAGTCTGGGAGACGAGAAACTCTGGGTAATAGCTGGTCTCCCCCTCCCATCAGCAAAATGGAAGGGAAAAGATACCAGGGAATAAATGCATAGGCTTGTATTGTGCACCAGAAAGTGAAAGGAAGGCAGGAAGAAAAGAGGTGGAAGGATGGCCACACACATGTGCTATGTGTGGTCTGTGTCTGGGTGTCTGTGGTCCAGCAACCATGGACAGTCAGCACTGTCAACACCAAGGATGCAAGCAATTCGTATCCCAAGATTTTAAATCATGTCAATTACAGAAGCCCTCTTTCCATTGCTTTCTTGGTTTATAATGAAAACTGAAATGAATCCTGACTTCAGAACCTTAGTCTTGTTTTTTTTTTCTTTTTTTTTTTGCTTCTCTTCTGCCAAGCCCCCCAGTTACTGTGGAACTCAATCCTTGGCAGCATTGCTACCACTGCAACACTGCTGCTTCCACACATCACAGGGGATGATCTGACTTGAGGGGAGTAATTCACACTCACACACACTGAGGTGGAGAGATGTTGCTCCTTTAATTAGAGGGCTATACCTCTATTCCCAACTCTGGCCACACCTGAAAACATATGCAACAACACAACTATATCTCAACGTACTTGTCTCATTCTTCTGTGATTCCAAAGAAATTCACAGGTGATTTACTTGGACAAATTTTGTAGCTGAACCTCTCAGTTTTGAAGTGCTTTTCCCTATGTAAATACATACATATCTGTAGGTTTCGATCTGAATGCTTTCACTGTTGTATGTGCATCCCTGCATCAGCCCCCGGTACTATGCAAGGGCCTGCAAGGCTGCAACACCTTTCACTGGAGCAACACACAGTGTCCTGCCTGCACAAGGCACAAGAATCCTGTCAGTACTCCAATAAACATTCACAACCCTGAATCACACCAACATCATTAATCATGTTTCTAAAACACAGAAAGGATTTCCAAACAATAAAAAAAGTTAATTTCCCCTCTTCTTTTTGTCATTAACAAGCCTCAAGGGTGGTTTCAAGGCATTATTTTCAAGCCTTGCTCTGTCACCAAAACCAGAAAAGGTTGAGAACAATTTACTTTCATAAGCAGGGGCATCTGGTAAAGCACAAATTATCATTGAGACACATGACAAAAAATTCCAGAATTGGTAGTGCTGTACTTGCCTTCTGTATAGAAACCAGGATAAAAAGACAGTCCTGTGAAGTGGCATCTCAAATGTCACAATAAATAAGGGAGACAGTGAGAAATGCAGCATAAATCTCCTGACTCACAAACGTGCTTTTCCAACCAGACCAGGCTGCCATTATAAGATGCACTCTCAGGACCCTGTGCACCTGAATGAATAGTTCTCTGTTGCATTTCTAACCATGCATGCAGTGGATACCAGAATTCTACAGTTGCACTTGCCATGTATGGAGCATACAGTTCATATCCTCCCGTGGATGCACCTCCGCATTTATAGAGTTCTACACACCTTTCCATGAATGTATCCCAGTGCCTGGGAAGTTATAAGCACATGCCAAAGCTCCCACATGTGCAGGATGCCATATGTGCTGCATAACTGAACAGAGGTCTGTGCCTCAGCTATGTCTCTTACTGTTTGAGCTTTGTATAAAGTGACAGACATGTGCACTTCTCCTCAGCTTTGCCTCCTGACTATAGCAGTTCTTGCCCAGGTGTTGAACAAATGATCAGCCAGATGTAATGTAACTTTAAATGCGAGTTTGTGTATTGGCTCTGGGAACAGGACTGAGAGATGTGGTTGAAAGGAACACAGTCACTCTGAGTACAGGATCTGCATAAATCACTGTCCAGTATATTCATTCCTATTGACAGATCAATTCCTTTTTCAGGTTTTGCTTAAAAATGTACCACTAGTAACACTTCCCAGAGCTGCAGTAATGTCACTCAAATCAGGGTGAAAGAGGCTGGAGGGAATAATCTACGGCCTTCTTCACAGGGGAAGATCCCAGCTGCTCCAGGCTCCCTAGGCTGGCAGCTGGCAGCAGTGAGTGTAAGGAGCCACCTCCACACCCTTGCCAGTGGATGGGATGAGCCAAGTCTCTAATACTGGCAGGAGGTTGCTCTGTAAGGAAGAATGCGGAAACTCTCTTTTAGACCTGGAAGAAAACCTCTCATCATCTGTCACAGTAAAATTGGAAATAGCAAGGCAAATCTTCACCTCCCCATAAAATTAGGTGCATGTGTGCCACAGAAAGGCTGCTGGCCTGAGAGGTTGGGCAGGTAGCAGAGCAAGAAATCTCTAATATTTCCCAGCTCCAGATGATTTCTTAGGTGCATTTCATTCTCTGCACTCAAAAGAAAGCATTAATGCAAAGATATTTCCTCTTAATCAAGTCTCCCAACCGAGGTGTCAGGCACAGAGAAATCACTTGTAACTCCAGTGCTTCCCAGCATGTGCTCACTGCACCAAGGAACAGAGGGCAAAGGGATTACAGCATTAAACGATTCTGGTACAGCAGCCAGAGAGTGGCCAAGATTTACCTGTCACTTGGAAGAAAACTCCATTTCATTTTCTGATTTACTAAGAGTGAAAGTTAAAGTGGTGGACCACTGCCAAGTCCTGGGATCCATAAGCAGGCAATGTCAAACCATCAGCCCATGACAGCCTGGACCAGGCAACTTAACCTTTCTCTGGGTAAGGCAAGAGAAGCTGCAGAGTAATCCCTTGGTTCAGGCTTAGGACAGGCTCCTAGACTCCTATCAGACTTCATCACTGTCTGCCAGTCAACTGAAGGACCAGCCTAATACATTCACAGAGGAGCAGCAGCAGTGTTTTCTGGTAATCGGGATAATGGCATTAGCCCTGCAGGGATGGAGAGGTGGTTTCCCATCTTCATGGTGGTTGAATAAAGACAGCAAGTCTGAAGGGAAACGGTTGTTTAAGGTCTGAGCAGCCCACTGGATTTTTTGTTGGTGACAGCACCAAGGCCCAGCTAGCCCACTTCCTCTACTCTCTCTCCCTTTCAAGCTGGCAGCTTGCACCAGGCTGTCTCCAGCAGCACAACTGTCAGGACTGTGGGAGTCATAGTGCTGCATCTGCCCCTGATGATGATCAATGACCCTTAAGGTAAAATTTCTTTCGGCCCATATACTTTCTTCAGTGAAAACACTCTTTTTTCTCCCCCAAGAAAAGTTTTAACCTCTATCACTCCTAGTTCTCTACTCCACTTACTCATACAGAGATATGATCAAAAGCTCTTGGGACAAAGACCTCAAAGATAAAATCCTGCTCTGCTATTTTTTAAGTGCATGCCTCCATCTTATTTCACCTCGTCAGACTTCCCTTCTCCTCCTAGAATCCCATCTGTTTCTGTCCATGACTGCTTCTCTTCCTTCTCTAAACTGTCCTTCCCGTTGTACACTGGCTAGATGGTCTAATCAGAATAAATACGCATTACACCTTCTTTTCAAATTATTGTAGCCTCATTGTTACAGTTTCACTCTGATTCCTCCCCACATTTTTAATCATGGTACTTCTATTCCACCAGAACTGAGAGCTCAGAAAGGCAAGTGATGAGCTCCTGCTAAAAGACACAAATCAGCAATTTCACAGGTACTGAGGGGAGTATTTGGATGAAAATCGAAAGTTTGCAGCTGGTGGGCTGTTTTTCTCTAGTTGGCTGAACGAAACTCCAGAGCTGGACCGCTCTCAATTTGGAGGAAAATCCAGTTCATGTGACTCTACTTCAGGTTGCAAAAAGCATAACTAGAACACTTTTAAAAGCCAGGTGTACCTGAAGACAGATTAATCCCTAAGTGCCATGAATCAATGCAATGTGGTTTCATACTGCAAATGATAACCATTCTCAGGGTCTTTATCTGTCAGCCAGCTTTGTTCCTATTGATTGCATCCCATCATAAACTTGACAGCACCTTAGTGCCAGGGTAGGGCCTCTCCCCTACTCTGTTTCTGTGCCAAGGGCACACTGCCTTCCAGCTTGGTGTAATGGTCCCAATCTCTGAGTCCACAAGCTTCTGTTTGCTGTCCTTATTACAGTAATTTTGATGCTCTGCTACGTCTCCAACTTTTCTCATTCCTCCCTTCCATGTTAGATGCTGTGCTTTCTTCTATTTAGACTAAATCCTTGAAATCCAACAATGAACAATTACCTTTGTTCTCTTTCTACTTCTTTAGCTTCTTTTAGCTCCTTTTCCTTTTTTCCTTCTCTTCCTGGCTCCATTCACCTGTATCTCTGCCTGTACTCACACTATGCGTTTTAATCCCTGATACTGCTCCCTCATTTGTTTCCCTGTTTTCAAGCTCTTCAATCAGTCTTTTGCTTTTCCACTACTATAATCTACTCTGAATTGTCTTGTCTGTGCCATTTTCAAGTAAAATTGAGACTGTCCATGAACAGTTGAAATGCATCACCCTGGGTTGTTTTAAAATCTTCCAGAACAAGTCTCAAGGCTCAGTCAAAGACTATTTGCCTAAGAGTAGCTACACAAAAAGGCTTGTGCCAGTTACCTTACTTGGGTGCAATATGTTCAATCAAGTATGCTTGGATTTGACATTTTTACTTCAACATTCACCTGCAAACAGCTGGAAAACCAAGAGGCTAAGCCTCGCTCCACAAAAGGAAAAACATGGCCACATGTGATTGTATCTTGATAAATGGGAGAACGAGGGGATTATAAAGCAGAGAATTTAGCTTTGGTTCCCAGAACAGACAGGAACAAATAACCAGACTACCTTCAAGCACCTGCAAGATAACAAGGAGATGAGTAACAGGCAACATGCACTTGTCAAGGAAAATCATGTCAAACCAATCTAATTTTCTTCAGTGGAAGGGTAATGGGTCTTGTGGACAGCAGAGAAACAGTGTAGTCATATATCCAGACCTTAGTAGGCTTTCTGGCACCTTTTCTCCAAACATTCCTAGAGGCAAGTTCAGAAAATATGGTCTAGATGAACGCATTATGAAATAGCTATACAACCTGCTGGAAAACAGTGCTCAGAGAATAGTTACCAATGTCTCACTGTCAACATGCAAGGAGACACCAGTGGGCTTTCTGCATGGATATGTTCGCAGTCTGGTGATATTCAATATTTTCATTAATGACCAGAATAAAATCTGTTTATTAAATTTGCAGATAGCAGCAAGCGGAGCCAGGAGCACATGTGGAAGATAGGTACAGAATCAAAAATTATCTCATTTACAACATGAACTGATAAAAAGTTGAATAAATACTATATGAGCATGTGCAAGGTATTCTGCTTTGGCAGGAATAACAGTCTCCATTGACAGAGCAAGAACAATCAGGCCATTAGCATCCTACCAGATAAGGGGCTTACAGGATAAAAGCTAACAGTAGACCATAAGCTCAGCATGAATCACCACTACCTTGCTAGAAAGGAAAAAGAAAATACAATTTAGTTGCATAAGGATGAAATCTGCAAAACACAGAAACTCACTATCTTTACCCAACAATAGCAGGAATGAGACAGAGCACTGTGTCCACCTTGGGAGAATAAAGCCCCAAGGGAAGTGTGGCCCTGCGGCAGAAGAACCTGAGGAAGGCAATGATAATAACCATAAGCTGAGAAAACATAATTTCTACAGGAGCTTGAGTGCATTGGAGCTGTTTATTTTACAGATGACAAAGAAAAAGATGAGACATTAGACAGTTTTCAAAAACTTCAAAGGTTTCAGAAAAAAAAAAAATAGAATAGATTGTTCTGCATATCCATGACAAATACAACAAGGAAAATGGGGGCTAAATTGCAGAAAAGGAGATTAAGGTCAGAAGTCACCCCTGAGCTCTAGCAGTAAAAGCATTAAGCACTGGAAAAAAATTGTTTTGTGTTGCAGAGACCCCACCAATATAAGGTTTTTTTAGAGTCAACTAGATCAACATGTCAGGAAACAGCCAAGTAAAGCTGATCTGGTCTTTCAGCAGAGGGATAAATGAGATCCTTTCACAGGTAACTTCTACCCATCTCATTCTAATTTCTCTCTCACATGAAACATTAATCCATGTACAATCATAACAGACATGCAAGTTATGAAAAGTAAGCCGGAATGCTGGTCTGTCTGCTGGCACACCATGGAGTGCTGCCAGTGCTTTGTGTGGTGACAGTGACAAGCCCACAGTGCATCTTCAGAACTGGACAGTGGGGATGGCTTAAAACTTTTACTTCCACCTGATTAAGTACATCAGCTTATTGGTACAACCTAAAGGGGATTTACTTTTTGGCATCAGTGGGGATGACCCCAGCAATGAAAGAAGCTAAGGCAGCAGATCCCAAAAGAGGGGTCTTGACTCCCAACAAAAAAAAAGGAAAGATCACTGCCCCAGAAAATGGAGCATCAAGAAGAAAAGTTTCCAAAACTCCTGAGCCAAGAGGTTTTTCTCCAAGAATCTGACAACTTTCCCTCTCAACTGAAAGCTGTTTCATGACACAAATCCTATATAGAGGTAGTGGCCTTTGTAACTCTACATTCCTCTGCAGTATAAGGAGCAGCAGGACAAACACAAGCTCCTATGGCAGTGACCTGGGTTATCAGGCAAGTCTGTGATTAGACCTGCTCATAAAATGGAATTGTGTCCATGGGGAAACTACACTGTCCAACACTTTCCAAGCAAAAGCACTCTGTCTGTACATTCCTATCCTCTTTGCCTGTAAGAGGTTACAACAGGCACTACTGACTGGGGACCAATTACAGGGCCAGTCCTAGCACCAATACTTAGCTATCTATTCTCCCTGCGCATGTCCCAGGCTTAGCTGTATGGAATCTAGGCAGTTTGGACTTGAAAGGTAAATCACAGGATAACAGCAGAATGCCAGAGCATTTTTCATGACCTTTCTAATGAAGATATTCAGATCTCAAAATGTTACCAGCTGAAAGGACAGTCATATCTTCTCTAACAGCTCTGTGGTGAGAATACAAATGACTTTGCACCACCACATGAAAGGTATAAATGCCAAAGAGAGAGAAAAAATGGCTTGGATCAGTCCAAATGCATCTCATTAAGGAAGAAATAACAAGAAAAAAAAAAGAAAATGAAGGGTTGGGGTGAAGGACTACTTAGCTCAGTGTGACACCCCATATAATTCTCACCAGCAAAATGCGTGATGCCTTATCTCACATGACTTTGCATGTGCAAAACATGCAAAGTAACTTCAAGATTAAATGCTTGCAATCATACCTGCTTGTACAGATGCACACATGCATACCTCCTAGTAAACAGAGATACTGCTTTGTGAGGCCCCTTCCCTTTCTGTGTTTTTCTGAACCTCTGCTGATTTCCTCTTGTGGAGTTTCCAGACAGTGTCCTTATTGAAATGGTCGCTCAGAGCTCCCCTGGACCCTCACATGGTTAAGCACTTAGCCACTGCCACAATGGGAAACATCTTTTACAATTCAATTTGAGATTTCTCAAGGATTACTAGAAGCACCCACTCTGACTGTGGCGAAATGTTAGGCTGCAATAAATGATTTCACTGTAAGAGGTTTTAACTGTCAAAGGCATCAAAATGGCTTTGCAATGGCTATGAGTAGATTTAACTCAGAAGTTTGACAGTCCCATGTGCTCAACAGCACACTGAATAATTCAGTAATGATAGTGTATATACCTCCCCAGGGGACCCAGCGTGAAGATGCACAGAGCTTGCAGCCCCATCGCCAGAAACAACAAGGCATCACAATCCTTTGGCTGCATTTGGGCAGAGAAGCAGCTTTTCTTTTAGATCACACTGAGCATCAGGGAGCAAAAGCACCGGGGATGATTATACCTCACTTCTCATGTCCGTGACAAGTCTCCCCCTATTCATTCACCTCATGTTGCATTAACTGTATGCAAGGGGATTTTTATGCCATTTGCAAAACTGTGGCAGTAGAGATAAACAGCTAGGTGTGGCAAGAAGCATTATCAGTTGAAGAGATACACAACCCACAGCTGATACCAGACTAGGGCACAAACTAGTTTTTTATGCCTGTGTTGCAAAAGACAACACCTCTCCCCACAGCACAGTATTTGTAAGCTGGGGTGCTGGAATGGGTCCAGAAAGAAAACGACCAATTTTCCAGCACACCACCCCACTTCATATGATGCCTGGAGCATGAGAAAGGAAACCCTCTTGCTCTACACAAGATGAAAGTCTTATGTTAAAACAGGGTTATTCCAAGCTTGATATCTGGAGCAGGTGCAGGCATTTGGCTGGCTTTCTCAGTAAGTGCAGCATTCACAACTAGAGACAAATTTATTTTCAAATGAGCTGATACTTCATTTGGGCAACAAACCTAGCACCCAGGTTTTCAAAACAGAACACCTTGTGCTGGGAACAAGCATGGTGGAAAACCAGAACCTGTAATGACAGTCACTGGAAGTCTTGCAAGACAGCACTACATGTGCTCAGCACCTGTTAAACACTCTTGTGTGGATCCTTCAAAATTTCCCTTGCACTTTTTGGGACTGATGATTGATCCTCAGTCACGTAGACAGCTGACTTCACCTATTCAAGCCTCGTGATTTGGAGATAAATATTTCTACATTTTAGAAACTAAAATGCAATCAAAAATATTTTCTAGACAGACTCAACGAGTATAGTGAGAAATTTCAGAGGAGATTATGGAAGCAAATATTTAAACTACAAATTTATTGTTTCAAATAAATTTCAAAGAAACTTTTCACTTACGGCTATTATTTTCTTCTGCATAAGGGCCTATGGCAAATCCCTCTGTCTTTCCCAAATGTCCTCCTAAAATAAGCTAACATAAGGAAAGCTGAAGTGCTCCAGCTGGCAGATTAATCATCTACATGCTATACACAAGCCACACAACTCAATTTCACTTCTGTGAAAAATACTGTTTCTTAAGTAATTCTTCTGGTATTATTTTACAGAAACCACAACAAACATAGAGAACATACACACAGCCATAGAAAGGTAAGAGATACTTGGGAATGTGCCTGTACAATTAACTTCCTTCTTCATGAGGATATTCCCAGTGAAAGAAATCTGCAACAAGTACAGACCTGATGCATTTCAGAATACAACATGAATGTTAATAACCAAAAATAATTTCACAAGCTTCTAAAACTTAAATGGCCAGCTCCTGTAAAAATGCCAGCAGAAGAAGAAGGTAGGTGTGAGCTCAAGAAAGTTAGTTATAAAACAAAGGAGGTTCCAAATTCTGTTCCTATGATTCCATATAAAAGGAGAATTCAGAGAAACAATACAACTTCTTCCCTGGAAGATTATTTCTGCAAGACGACATCTGGTTTGAGTACAAAGTGCCAAAAAATTTCTACAAGTGACAGCTAAAACTACTGACAGATGAAAAATACGGCTGCATTGTTTTAATAACTATGTTTCCAATTTTATAATAGGGAATACAAAACTTTTACTTGACTAGAACAAAACATTTTACTTTCCTAGGAAACCAGTTTACCTTTTAAAGCTGCCTCTGTTAGAACTGACAAGTCCTTAGAACCATGAACACCTTAAAGCAGTGAATTTAAAATAAACCAGCAGTACAGGTGAACACACTGGATGCCTGTAACCCGTGACAGGAGCACAACCCCAGACATGCATCCTAGTAGATTGCAACAGTCAATCTGACAGCTGATATGGCCTTTAGAATGACTGTACCTGCAACCAGCACTTGGAGAACTCTCCTGACAATATGCAGATTTCTCTTGAACAACTCCCAAGTGCAGAAAAATGTCCTGCTTTTCATGCCTTCCTAATTATTCCCAGTCATTATCAACATCTCATCATTCACATTGTTTCCCACCAAAAAGATCCCAGGATCTTTGGCAAAAACTGTTGCATCAGTGAGAGGATTTCCCCTACATTTAAAGAGACCTTGATAAAACCATTTGTTAATGATTCCACAAACTTGTAGGGACTCCAAAAATTCTGCAAAAGACATATGGAAGATAGAAAGACTCAAAATGAGTGCATGTTAAACATTTCCAAACCCTTCCAAGTTTTGGAATGCTAAAACATGTTGGAACATTAAAACGTTTCCAAAATGTTTTAACATTTTAATGCATACAGAAGCTTTACTCAGAATATGAGAATCCAGGACCCAGGAGTGAATATTACATGCCCCAGTAGGAGACTGCCAGCCTCCCTTTCCACATGAGAAAATCTTCACGATTATTAGCTTCTAGTATGTGCTGGCACATCAGAAACAAATTTATCTCAGAACGAAATCTTCCTAGGAATCTTCTTGGGGAAAATACACATTAAAAAGAGTGTGTATTAATTTGGCAGGGAAATCTACCCTTGTTCTGCACATGTATGACTATTTGTGGCAGATCATGAGTCTGCAATTGGTATTTTTGATCCTGTCTGCAAGGAAGAAAATGGACTCCTGAGAGCTCTTCCAACCTTTCATTTTCACTATTCTAATACTGGATTGATTCCCAAGCAAATGAATTACTGGATGCAATGCAGGTTAGACACTCCAGGGTACATAATGAATGGGTGGTTTATTATTATTTATATATATATAATGTGTGCATGCGGTTTTGCAATTAGCTCATGGGTTTAACTTCCAGACGTGTGTGAGCAGTAGGAAAGAGAACAAGCCTGTGTCTGTGCTCATAAATCTTTCTCACGTAAAATTCGTCTCCTCTTGCCCTGTCCTTGACCAAGTTTCTCCAGCCCATAGTCCCAGGAAGGCCCGGTTTATTTGGGGAATGACTCCTAACCTGCTGTGGAAGAACAAGTCCTATGATTTGTGAAAGTACTGAGGGAAAAAGAGAAAGCCAAAAGCCCACAAGTACTGCCCTGGTACGCACCTGTAACAGACACCTCTAACCCACTTCCATGAAGACCCATCTCCAAAAAGCTCCTCGAGGGCACATCCTACATCATTGTTAAGCAGGCCTGCCAAGTGTACTGGCACTTTCTCAGCCCAGATCTTGGCCCAAAGTCAGCTTTTGAAGCACAATCCCCAAAGCATCCAACCTCAAAAAAAGTGGTTCCATAGGAGCCAAAGGGGGCCAGGGAAACCAGACACAGCACTTCTAAAAGACCAGCAGCTGCTGCTCAGCCTGAGCAATTCCCGTTTATTTTCCCATTGGGAGACCTACTCTAAAGACAACATTCACAATAGGTCTTAGTAGAGGACTGCGAGCTAGTATTCCTCATCCCCCTCCAGCCTGGTGCTTTCATACAGCACAAGAGCCCTCCCAAAATACTGGCCTGTACCTTGTTGGTCCAGCAGACACCAAAAGGCAGGTTGCCTCTGCAGGTCCCTGAGAGGGTAGGCTGCGGGGCACCTTCAGACACACAGGATGTTGCCAGGGAAAGCAGATTTGCTAAGGAGCTCAGCCAGCTCTGCCTCCTACAACCGTCCTGTTCTGGGCACAAACAGAACAGGCTGTGCAGCACTGGCACGGCCCACGGAGGCTTGGCACACCTGTCTTGGCATTCTGCTCCCAGGCAGTGATGGCTCTGATGTCACAGTCGAGTTGAACAGCTCCCAAAAATGGCCAAGGGGGGCTGCCATGCCCTGGCTCCCTGATGACTGTCAGGACCCTCCCAAGGCTCTGCCCCCAATGATCCCACACAACCCTAGACCTGGGAGGGGCTGCTGTCATGCCTGGCCTCCACAGAGCCCTCCAGCAAATGCAGAGCAAAGGGTACAGCTGCCATTGGAGAGGAAGCATTATTTTAGGGGAGTGACACTGGAAGCAGTTTCCTTCCTAAGGATGGGGCATGAGGGGTGGCAGACAGAACGGCTGTACCAGGCACTGGTAGGCTCAGTGGAGACACGGGAAAAGCAAGAGGAGGCTGGAGACTGCAGAAGGCCCAAGAAAGAGAGGAATAGCTCAGGTAAAGCTGATGCCATGGCCAAGTGATGAAAATGGCTGGCAGCACTCCTGTAGAAGGGTGATTTTGGCACAGCTGGCACACTGCTGGAAGAACTCCAGATCCCTCCTTTTCTGCTTTTCCCCTTCCCTTAGACAGAGCAGCATGCCTCTTTATGCTGCAATTCAAGTCTCTCCTCCCTAAGAGAATAAAGGTAGAGACTGTAGAATCATAGAATATCCTAAGTTGTAAGAGAATCCAAAGGATCATTGAGTCCAACTCCTGGCCATGCATGGGATAACCCCCCAAAAAATCACACCATGTGCCTAAGTGTGTTGTCCAAGGACTTTGTGAGCTCTGGCAGGCTTGGTGTAGATGGGAAGAGAGAAGGATCACCCTGGCTTTGTCTAGACTACCACTTTAACTCATGTTAATTGCTCCCCAATTAGCCAGAGTTAGCTAACACATTTGTAAACACCAGTCTAGACACTGCACAAACATTTGTTCTAAGACACATATGTAAAACAGTTAAGTGGATGCTAAAGCAATTATGTATAATCTTATTACTTCCCTTTCACATTTACATCCCCTTTTCACCTTTAGCTGGAGCACAGACTGGAGCTCTGTACCGCAGGACCTTTTTCCAAAAGGGACTACAAAGGCACACCTGAAGGCTATCGTATGCAAAACCCAGATAAGGTGCTATTAGTTCCCAGCCTACTTTCAAAGACACAGTACCATAAGGTTTTACAGCAGCAGACATTCAATGCACACAGAATCCACTAAGTAGAGTGTAAAAGCATTCTGAGTTTCTCAATTTTGATTTATATTCTCTTTTTTAAAAAATCATTAGGCAGTGGATTTTGTGGTATTCTTTATACAGACAGACCCCTCACCCCCTTTGTTATGGCCATATATCAAAATGTAAGGTTTGAACGTGACATTCACACTTCTGCTACTTTAGCATGCATAGCAACATGTTCCCCTCTGATTTTCTTTCAAAGATGCCTTATCAGTCTTTATATACGATCATAATGTGGAGCATACATCAACAGGATCCTTCAGAGTGGGAGAAGAATTGCAATCTCTGAGCACTTTCACAATCTCGTAGCAAAAAAGCAGGTTAGAGGTTTCCAAATCTAGCTTCCAGCTCCCTGCTCCATGCACATGCCTCCCTCCCCCCAGCTGTCAGAATTCTGCAGCTTGTATCCAAAGCAGAACAGAAACTGGCACCTGGATGGAAAACATCTATTTTTGCAAGGTTCTTGGGATACAAAACACTACACTCTTCTTCTCATCCCAGGTCCAAATAGACAATGCAGCCTCTAAATGAACCTCTGTTTGCTCTTCTGCAGGGTTTGCAAGCCAGGGGCAAGCAGGTTGCAAAGGGCTCACCATCCACATCCCAGGCTGTGCTTCCCTTAAGGCTCACAGCAACTACCATCCCCAAGCATGTCATTTTGGAACACTTTGGTTTGGATGACCAAACTTCATCCTAGTAATGCATTTCCCTAACAAGTCAGTTCTCATGTGAACTCAAAATTACACTAATTTCACAGCTAACCCTCATGGCACAAGCAAATTTCAAAATTATTCACAGAAATTTTATAATGTTTTCCTTCTGGGTCTGAAACAGGGAAAGAATCTTCAAATTTGTATTATCCAATGCTTCAGTCTTATTTCTTAAAATGCCCCAAACTGCTCAATTTCAAGATGTTTTAGCATTAAGATGCATTTTCCTTTTGTCTTATAAAATTCTGAGGAAGGTTAAATGCCTCTGTTCTTTGCTACAGGCTGTGTTATATAGATTACATCTCCTGTGATTTAACTCTACTCAGTCAGAAGGAAACCACTACCATGCACCATTTTGCTCTTTTCTTCAAGTTCAGCTGGCTAGAGAAGAGGGTGAGAATGATAACTCCCTCCAACCTAATAAAGGAAAACAAAATTAGCTTCATTCTCTTTTGGAACTAATTACAAATCAAATGTTCAAGCACACTAAAAATTAGTATGATTTTGCTTGGCTCAAAACTTGACTCAAAATCCTTCACTTTCATTTTATTAATAACAGCATGGGGGGAAAAAGAAAATACTGAGAAACTGTCTGTGCACGAAAAATTCCAAACCTACTTTAGTTTCAACTGTCTCCAGGTGATTAGCAAAGCCACTCACCTGTGTTTCGAACAGATTATCTTTAGCTGAGATATGCTTGACTGCACACACCAGTTTTAGTCATGAAAAATCACTTAGTTCATTTGCAGTTATTTTGTGTTAAGGGAAGATGGCAGTCAGAGCACCTTGAAGAGGCCAGGTTTCTGCTTGCCACATGGCAAGTAAGCTGTGGATGCTGATAGTCAGCACTGCCCTGCCTTGCTGCTGCTGAGGATGCTGGGCACTAGTGCCCGTCTGTTGGGACTCTGATAAGCATGCACAGCAAATTAAAGTCATAGGCAGAGCCTACTGTCAAAAGTTGTTAAAAAAAAAAAAAAAGAAAAAACAAAACAATGCAAACAACAACAAAAAAACCCCAAAAACCCAAAAAAACCCAAAAACAAACAAAAAACCTCCAAAACACCATGAAAGAAAGGAAGGGAAAAAAGTACATTTTTAACCTCATGACAACTGTCAGAAGTTATCTCAAGTGGAAAAATATCACACTAATAGCATACTTTGGTCTTACCACAAGATAAACTTGGTAATGTCAGCCTCAGGCTCAGCTAACTCAGACTGACCTGACCTAGATTATTTTTTTAAAAAAACTCCAAACCTGCTTTTTCTGTGGTTTTCTGCTGTGGTTTTTTGTTAACCGCACTACACTGAACTAAGAAAGACTTAAAATGCACCAAAGGCACATTTCACAAAAGTGACTAAATTATTTTCAGATTATAACAAACAACTCATTTTCCACATCAAATTGAGGCCTGTATCTAAGATGTCAGCCACCCTCCCCATCTACCCCTCAGCATTCTAGAAATATTATGAAGTAATGTATTGCCTGAATCAAATTCCCCAACACCAGGATCTACCCAGATACTTTCTCCGGGAGATCACCTGAACATGTGACAGCATCCTCAGCAGGCTGCAGATGACAAATACTGACCCCACATACACAGAAGGCCAAAATGGAAGGCCACGACGCTCTACTCATCATGAATGTTTTAAGGAAGGAAACATTTAGTCCAGTGATCTCAGAAAGTTTAGAGGCCAGCTGATATGAAAGGGGAGTGGAAAAAACAGTCTGAGTATAGCAGCCTGAGACTCAGCGCCCTTGGCCCAAGCTCTGGTGTGGGAAACTTAATGTTGCTTTTGGGAACGAGCTCTTCCATTTACATACATTAATCCTTGGAAGTATAGGAGGCATTATTATTTGCCAGACTTGTTTGCATAATGAGGAAGTCTCAAGAGAAATTTCTTGGAGAAGTGCTGCCATTAATGTGCAGGTGTTACCACGGCATTTCTATGCAGCTCCCAATCCCCTTCTCCCCTCCTGCCCCACTTACTCCCACACATCGAAACTGTGAAGTCCCTGCAAGAGCCCCTTGGAGCAGCACTCTTGGATGGAGCTCAATGTGCCATCCTTCACATCCAGCCCTGCTCACTCAGCCCAAGGGGTTATGCTATGCCAATGATTTACCACCTCCCTAAGAAGGCAGTGGGTCAAGCAAGACTTTTTCCTGGTGAATTCATTCCTTGTGAATAGCTATCACCTTTTCAACCCTTTCTCAAAGAAGGGCACTGGGCTACATGGAGGTGAGAAGGACTGAAGAACCTCAGTTTTCTCTCTTTCTGCAGGGAAGCAGTGACCCTCCAAGTCTCAACAGAGGCTGAGAGACAGGCAGCCTAAATAATGGCCTCTAGTAGGTTCAGCAGTGTTTTAAGAGTCTGAAAAATTGCCCAGAAAGCTATCCACTCCTTCCTCCTCCTCCTCCACTAACTCTGATGCATTATTGGGACTGGAAGTGCCAGCAAGCCCCTCCTCTCCCTCTCAGGGGCTGGCAGCACCAGGGAAGGGGAACCCCCACCAGGCAGTCTCGCCGGCTTCTTCATTTGTTTTCATTTTGTCACCAGACGTTTCTATTTAAGCAGCTTGGAAGGATATCTCAATAACAGCCCTACTGGGCTCAAGGAGACAGAAACTGACAGTGAGTACGCCTTCCTCCTTTCTCCTGAGCATCACCCTCATGTCAAAACACCCAGTCATACTGTGAAGGAGATAGGCAGGAGCACACATACCCAGGAGCTCTGTTCCCAACTTCCTACACCCCCTGTACCACCTCAGCCACTGATGGAAACTGAACTGTTTGTGAATCCCAGGTGCTATCTTGCAAATGAGTTCAGACAGCTAAGCACTCATGGTGCCAAACCAATGTCATCAAGGGCCGAAGAGATGGCTTACTCCACTCTCATAGTTTAGATTGCAGAACAGAAACATTTGCACTCATGCAAAGGTGTCCATGCAAAATGCCTTCAAACTCATTCCTGCAGATCCTTTGAGGGACTGCCTGGTTTTAGTGCAGGGTCCATCCTTCCGCATACTGAAAACAAGCCAGATTTTAGAATGAAACTTGTGTACCCAGCCTCTAAAAAGCAAAAGCTAACAGGGTGTGGGCTACACCACACACTGCCGGAGATTACCTCAGGTATCATTCCTGTGTGACACTGCATTGCACTCAATGTAGGTGTTCCTGAGTAGACCCTACTGAAGACCAGTGCAAGACAGTATTGAGCCAACCCAAGCTATCACACCCAAAGGTCAAAGAGGCAAATAAGTTGTTCTGTACCATTACACTTCCAAGGGAAAGCAATTTCCAAAGATGTTATATAATTACAGTTAGAGTGGGAAGTTGACCCTGTGGGAATTATGAATGGTAATTCAGGATCCATACACACGACTCCAGATTTTACTCTCAGCTCTGCTGCTAAAAAACTGTGTGAATCTGTGCATTTAATCTATCCACACTTCATTTTTCCTTGCACAAAATTGTGGAAATCTTTGCAAATCTGTCCTTGAGCAGAACACAGCACACAAGTGCTTGTTATTGTCACTGGTGTCACGCTGATGGGCCATGTGCAGTTTGCACAGCTGAGTACAGGCCTGCAGTTCCCTGCATCAGTGTTTGTGCCAGGCAGTGCACGCTGGGCAGTGCCTGCTGGGCAATGCCTGACTGCACCCCAGGGCAGCCTGTGCACAGCTGTGTGCAGCTGCCACATCATCTCTGGAGGAAACTGCAACTTCTGTCACATTCCCCTGCATGCTCAGCAATACATATTCACACTCTGGATGTGGATGACTATAAGTGGGATGAATATTTAGACCTGACTATCTCTGAGGGCATCTCTGTGTACACATGCATACAAGAACTGATCTCTGAGTGCATCTCTGTGTACACATGCATGCGACAACTGGGTCAGGTGAATCTCTCCCCTTTCATGTAACTCATCACAAAATCCCTATACCAAATGTCACCTTTGCAAGTTGTTTTGCAAGACCCTGATTAAAACATCTGCTTCTCTTCCTACTTTGCTGAGTGAGGAGAACATCCACAGAAAGAAATGGAAGAAGCCATTAGCTTAGACTCCAAGGGGAAACCCTTGAACAGCTCAGAAAAACCTGTGCCAAGGGGAGGACACTGGAAAGTGAGAGCCAGCCAAGAAAAGAGACAGATGGGGTCAGCTCCACTCCAGTTCTCATCTGCTTTTGCTGCACTGTGCACATAATATTCTTACAAGGTCTAATTTATAAACCCAGATCATGTTTATAAACTCTCCTGTCCTAATGGAAATGAAAACATTAATACAACCCAAGGATTCTTCACTTTCCAGGATTTAATTAAAATCATAGGTGTTAAGAAGCAAGAATGCCTTTGTGGAATACAAGTCTAATGAAGTATTTTCTCACATAGCATAAAAAATCTCTGTTTGCAGTCCCTGATCGCTTGAACTGGGCGCCCAAAATACCGACCCCCCGGAACCAGTAGTTCACTTCTTGAAAATCTGAAAAACAAATTATCCTGCAATTTGTTTCAAATAAATGTAGGTGCCAAGATGGAGCTTTAAAAATAATACTAAGTAGGTAAAATAAAGTCCAACAACTTAGCACAGCCATAGAACTTGATCTCTTAATTGACTAACTAGAGGCAATTGTGACATCATGGCATGCCAGTGAGAATGGGCTGTGTGGCAAAAAGGAGAGGATTCCATGAGGGCAGTGCATGAACGCACAAAAGAGGAGAGTCAATGGGGAAGAAATACAAAGTGGGAAAAGGCAGCACAGAAGGTTGGAGCAAGGGCAATTAAGTACACTGGGGAGGCAGGTAAAAATGTAAACACAAAAATTGTAAGACCAGATCACATGGGCCTGTTCTCTTTGTCTCCCATGGGACCAAAGGAAAAAGCAGGAAAGGAAACAGCATGGAGTGACATACATATGTAGACAGATGAGGGGACTGATCTCTGGCAGGTGTAAACCTGGCTGGAGGTCAAGGCTGATGACAGAACACCAGTTACTGCAAAATGAAGCCCAGCAGAAGTGACTTCCCTTTACCATCATTCTCCAGGTAAAAAAGGGTCTGATCTGCCAACTCCAGGACTTATTTCTATCCTGCATAATGGTGCCTGCCTTGTCACAGGAGGCACACAAAAAGGAGGGAGGAGACACTGAATGACAAAGCCAGTGTAAAAGTATCAAAGCAGTGTAGAGGCATGAGGGTTCTTAATGGGGAGAGGGTGACTTTGCCTCCAAGTCTGCCTCAAAGAAGAATGATGGTATTGTTAACATCTCTCAAACAGCTTCACTGCAGTCTTTTATGGATTTTTTTTTCATTTTAAATGCTTCCATCTGAGTCTAGGGGAGCTAGAGACAGACTTCACTTAGAGTAATGTGGGTGTGTGGTCACAGGCTCCAGTCAGAATTCTGGGAGTTTTCACTAGCCATGCTTTGGTCTGAATCTTTTCCTAGATGGTTGCATCATATTTCAGCCAGTAGGTTGCTTGTACCACATTCTTCCCAGCTTTGGGCAAGTCCACTTGCTTAACAGTTTCCTGTGATGCTTCTAATGATGCTTGATTAATTCTGTATCATGGTGAGATTAAAAAGACAAAAAGCCTTTTTCACCCCCTACTGTTCCTTTTCTTTTGCACTTGTCACCTTGAGAGACAATGGAAATGCAGAAACACATTGGCCAGAAAAATATGACTTGCAATTGAGGGAGATGCAGCAGTTGTGTCCTTGGCCTTACATTCTGGGTACATTGTGTGAGGCAAGAGCAATGGAAAAGAGAAGTATTGTTTCCTCATCAAACACTGCTGAAGACCTGAACATGCTTCTTTCAAACCCAGATCTAACCAACAGAGCACATCTAATCACCAAACACATGTCTTGCTTCTGACTCCTGTGATTCCAGAGGCAGCAACGTTCATAGCTAGAAAATCACAAGATGCTGCAGATGGGACCTTAAATAAATGGAAGGACTCCTGTCAGCACCAAATTGCAAGCAAGTGCCTTCTCTGTCTAGAGGGAAGAAGTTCACTGAATGTCTCCCCATCAATACCTGTACTGTGAGGTACAATGCCTTAGATTAAAAGAACCCTCTTGGCTCACTGAACCTGTACAGCATGCTAGAGAAGGCAGGGCATAGGTGCTTGGAAGGTGAGGGAAATAGAAGGTTTTCCATGTTTGAGAGGTAAACATGCTTTCAGACCCTTGTAGGCAGCTGTATACAGTGCTAATGAGGTCAAAAAAGGGAACTGAAAGCATCACTGACCTTTGCAAATTGCTTCCTAGTTACTGGTCTAGTGTGGGCAACTTAGAGTTTTATTGGGCTACTCCTTTTGTCAAGGTCTGCTTGGTTTGTATTAATTTTATCCTGACAACAAAGGGGAGCTTTTTGCATCATTTCAAAGTTCAGCACGGCAGAATCAAATGGAAACGACCTTGCAGATCTAAGGGTTATAAATCAGCCAATGGAAAGGAATGTTGTGCAGTACTAAGAGAAAAAGGACAAAAACGTGCACTTAGATATTCTTTACTAATAGATCGTACTTAATAGCACCTTCCCTTAGAAGACCCCAACGAGCGTCACAGTAACAGAAAAGAGAAACAGGAGAAAGACATACAGTAATTTCACGATTATAAGCCACACCTTTTTCATTGAAGAATCCAGCCTACTCCAGTAGTGCAGCTTAGATTCAGGCGCGGCTTATCTATGGACAAATCCCAGTGAAATGCCAACCCAGAAGTGAGAGCTGCCCAGGGAAGGCGCCTGGGGCTGCCTTTAAAGGCTTTGCTGGTCTATGAAAACTGTTGCAACTTGAGCACCTGACACCAATTTGTATCTGTTACTGATCTGTTACTTTGTTACACATGGATCCTCAATTTAAAAAAAAAATGTGTGGCTTATATTCAGGTGCGGCTCATATATGGATAAATCCCGTGGTCTGCCCAGCTACCAGGAGGTGTGGCGTATAATCAGGTACAGCTTATAATTGTGAAATTACTGTACTTTGAATGCCTTATCCTGCATTCACAAGCCTTACACCCAGATGGTCACACCAGCTGACACTACCTGGAGACCAGGATTTCCCTGTGCCCAAAGCTGACGTAAAACACAAAGAAATGAAAAATCTCTGTTTATGACATCATGCCCTTGAAGTGATGCAAGCATCTCATGCACAGACCCACGTGGGAAAACAGTGGAGAGCCAGTCTCCACTGTGTCAATGCAAATCTCTTATCCTACCTTAGATTTTTCTCTGGGATGGGTGTCATCAGCACCAGCATGATGAGGGACTGACACTAAGAAACGTCTTCTGAACTTGGTCTGTTCCTTTTACAAACAAGCTCTTACTACACATCTAACTAGCAGATAAATATTCTACCCCAGTCATTGCTGTCATACCTGAGCACCCATTGATACTGTCCTTACTCCCTTCAGGTTAATGACAGATAAGCAGAAATACTGTAAGACCAAGGTCAAGTTTAGAATCATAAAAGCTCAAAGAAAAGTCACAGTTCTTGCAGGCTGGTCCTGCAAGAGATGCCAATAAGTGACTTAGCCAAGATCACAGCTGCAAGAAAGTCACAGTAGTGGGGACTACGCTTCAACCCCTGCTAATACTGACACCACAGCAGTTTATCTCCAGTCAGTGACTGATTTGGCAATGTTTTTATACCTAAGAGTAGAGATCTCCCTACTAATCTAATATATCTGACTGACACATACTGGTTTTAATAGCCATGGACACCCCCTTCTAGGCATGGCTATGAAAAGACAAACACATCTTGCTTTTTTCCAGTGCTAGGTTAGGGAAGAAAGAAAAGGAACGAAGATGTTTGATTTTGACAGTATCTATCCTGGCATCTCATGCCACTACTTTCGAGAGCTAATGGAGAGTGATCACAATGCCAAACGAACTTGAGCAGACAAAAAGAGCTGTTAAGGAATCAGAATAAGTTGTGACTGCATCTAGACAAGTGATTAGGAATCTTACCTACTTGCAGTCAGCACCTGAGTTCCTCCTGCTGCACTCAAGCACAGACAGGGCAGACCCTGGGGCATCTCGGGGCTTGAGATGCCCCAGCTGCCCAAAGAATCTGAATGCTTATTTGCAAGCAAAACTGCATTTGGATTTTGCATGCAATAGTTATGGCTCAGGGAGCCATTCTCAGATTCCCTCCAAATCCTGGCTAAACGGAAATGCCTAAAAAGACAAAAACCTGGCTGTGGTATTTTCATAAGCAGCTCTTTGTGGGTGTGTACATGTAAAAAAGGTAAGGACAGCCCCAAAAGGAAGGCTAGTATTAAATAATTCAGGAATACTTTTTAAAAATTTTTCTATTTCACAGTTGGATGACTTCAAGCATTCTAATGGCTGCTTCCTACCCTAGTGCCCATCTGTCTATTTTAATAAATGCTCTTGGTAGCACCTACCTGGCAAACATTCAAACACCCAGCAGCACAACTAAATTTCACCCTAAATCAGGGGGCTGGAACAGCAAGCTATATGGAAATGATGCAATCATCCTTCTCCTACAACATGGACACTGGCAGATAGACAGATGGGCAAAACAAACAGACAAGAAAATGTGATGGGCCCATCTCTCCTTCTTCCATTTACTTCTGTTAAAAGTCTGGGTGAGCAAAGGACAGGTTGCGTAGTACTTGGATGCCCTGTGCAGCCACAGAGGTTTGCTGGATGCCAGTCGGCAAAGATTCCTCAGCTACCTTGGAGATGCACTGAAGACATAAGTGACAATGAACTGACACCTTTTAGGATCCGTTCGTTGTCTTTGGTCTGTCTGTGTCTCTCTCTGGATCTAATTAGTAGTGATGGAAGTTAACCTTTGCAGCATTCTCTGGGCATTCATCTGTGCTCCCTTCCATTTGTCAAAAGGTGCCCAACCCTTCCCCTGCACACCCTCCATCCCACATGCACATTCAATATCAGGTAAATATTTATCCTGCTAGAAAAGCTGCCTCCATTCATGACCTACCCCTTTCCCTTCACTCTCTACCTCGAAAACAGCATCCCCACGAGCTCACTCTTGAAATGGTGGCAAGAGCAGCTCATATGAATGCTGATATTCTGTTACTGCCTAAGGACATGAGCGCATGATTACGTTTTGGCATTTCACCTTCATCAATACTAAAATTTAGCAAGAAATGTGTACAATGAAGGCTTATGTCTTAGGCCTTTTTCTTATTAATCCTATTACACTTGTCTTTATGAGCTCTCCAAGCTCCTTTTACTCCCTCCGGGGCTTGGCTGCAAATGAGATTTTGCATCTCAGTGTAAAATAACCAGAACTTTTTTCTATAAAATTAAATAAAAATCCTCCATCCTGGCAGCACATGCCCAGAATCCAGTTTCTCAAGTCTACATGTTTTCAAGTCCCTCATTGTCTTCTCAACTTCCCTTAGTTTTAGGAACAGGCTTTCATTCTGTCCTGATAACTATTGTGCAGAAAATTAAGGAGCAAACTTTAGACAACTCAGATAAACAAGAGGGAGAAAAAGTGTGACTGAGTCAGAGAAGTCTCTGACTTTTAGCAAACCTCCACTGACTATATATGCCTTCGTTTTCCAGTGCACAAAATGGTATCAGTGATAGTCCTAGCCTGCAATGCAGGTGGGATAGCTCAGCTATGGATGTTCAAGACTATGATGAGATTCTGTTATAACTGATAGTATCAATATTATTGTGGTTACAGAATTTTTAGGTAAATCTTTTGATTTGTGAATTTGACTGAATCTTCTTTGGTTTGAAAAACAGGACTAGGATCTGTACCAATTCCAAAATTCCTTATCAGCTAAACAAAATTTTTTCTTCTTTTTTTTTTTTTTTCTTTTTTTTTCTTTCTCTTTTAAATACATTGTTTTGTCAAGAGAGACTCAAGAACCAAATTCTAGTGTCAGATTTGCATATATATTCAATAAGGAAGCTATGCCTGCTCCTAAAAAGCTTCCCATAAGAACAAGAAAAAGCAAAATGGAGAACGTATTTGCTATCTAGAGTTAGTAAGCCAGAGTGGAATGACCGGAAACAAAAAATTATGGCTGAAGAAAGTTAATAGCATCCCTTCCCAGAGCTCCAATTGCTTTGAATTTAATCTTTCAGAGAAAGGTAAGTATTGTATGGAAAGAAATTCCTACCATATTAAGGGAGGGGGATTTTTACTGTACCATGTTTGAACAGGTTGGGTGCACAAACATTATTATTTACCTTTGATCTGTAAAATCTGGATATGTGTTTGCAATTCACCAGTACTACTCCTAGTTTAAAGCCTTTAATACCTGATGGGCTGCACAAGAAAACAAAATCAAGCACAACTTACAATGCCTTAAAAAATCATTGTCCTGAACCAGCGGAGCTCCTGCTCAACATCATCTCAGAAGCTTCACCAGCATATTTCCACCTGCACAAGTGTTTTACTGTTCAGCCTCTACAGCACACCACTCTTTATCATAAAAGTTGACATTTAGATATGAAAAAATCAGGAAGGAAAGGGGATGATTTAAAAATAAAATGCAATTTACACTAATTATATCATTACATAGGATGCTCTGCAAAAAAAAACATTAGCAAGTGAGATCATGTCAGCAAAGCTCAAGATGAGCTGTATGACAGACCTGCAAATTCTTAAGTCAGAAAGCTGTGGCTTCCGGCTGCTTCTCACTTCTTGGCCAATCAATGCTTCATAAAGACCTTTAGGATACAGTTAAAGTAGCTCTGCAGTCCTAATGTCTGCAGTATCTAAACAGGAAACTAGTGGTAACATACTGATGTGTGTAGCAGCCTGGTTCAGAAAAACACGGGACCATTCCTGTTACAATGCCAGGGAACAGACCAAGTGAGGCCGTCCTGAGTCACCTGGGGAAAAATAGTCAAAACCAAAGAATTCCAAAGCCCAGCATCATGCCACAGTCACTGACTACCCTTCATTTCACCCTCAAAAAACTGCTGAAACGGAGATGAGTCCCAGCTCACAGCACAGGGCCTACACATGTGCAGCTTGATGCCTTCCTGATCAGGATCAAGGCCACTTTGCAAGTCCTCTCCTTTTCCCAATACTCACCCTATATAGAACTGGAAGGCTGTATGTCTTGTCTTGAAGCCATCAAAGGCTACCATTGGCAATTAAACAAAAAAACCAAAAAACCAACAAAAGCACAGAAAATTCACAAAGACTTGGTTAGGTCCAGCAAAGCAATTCTTCAAACAGCATGGTTAGACCTGATATGGTTTTACTACATCTTTCAGTACCTTCAGCTCAGAACACCTCAATATACATGTCAATACTTTTCACTTTGCTCTTTTGTAGCCTGAAAAGGCAAGGGGGAAACTTGCTTTTCTTTTCATCTGCAAGTGATCCTGCACAAGTATTTCAGAGGGTTGGGCACAGACCACTTTACCATTTAAAACTCGTATGAAACCTGTAACATGGCCCCACTGGCACATGCAATCCTATCCTATGGCAGGCTTCATCTTATGCCAAACAGACTAAGATTAAGGCAGTCTTGAAGACAATCTCATAGTGATGTAAAAAAACTTAAACTGGAATATTCTGAAGGTCCACAAGCTGCCTCAGGAATGTGGGAGACAGCAAACAGGTCCTTCCAACAGGTCCTTTTCAACCTGCATTTCTCTAATCCCCATGCTCTAATTCAGTTGGAAGTTGATGGCCTCAGAGATTCTGCCATCCAAGACATGATCAGCTAACAAACAGAGCTGACACTTTTATTTTACATTTCACAGTATACAAAATCTCAGAAAATGGACTTCAGCTGTGCTCTTTTTGCTTTTCTTTGTTTTACAAAACTGTTCACCAGCAATCTGTCTAAACCACTTCACTGACTACATGGGCTGGGCAGTGAAGGACTGATTATTTGTCAAAGCCTTTATTTCAAGGGGAAAAAAAAGCCTCAAACTAACAAAAGTAATTAAACAAATTTTTTTGACAAATACATTTTAAAATTGTTAGGCTACCTCAGTTAACCAGATGAATAATGCAAAATGATTCAAGGTGAATAATTTATTACAAAATAGGGGGTGGGGGATACTATATAAGTTATTGAACTTATTTGATAAGTTCTTGCCCTTCCCTGAAGTGCAGCTTTCTCTGTGATGGAACAAAACAGCTGTTTAAAAGTAACAATAGTTTAAGGCAGCAAATGAAGAAGAATAACAAGTGCTAAAAGAGGACAAGATTAGACAGAACATAATTATCCAGATCAGAAACTGGGAAACAAAGCAAAGGTCCTTTTATAAAATATATCATACAATGACAAATGCAAATGGTCCAGATATTTTCTCTATTTTTTTCATTTTTTGTTCAGTTTTGGTTGGTTTTTGGAGTTTTTTTGTTTGTTTTTGATTAGTTTGTTCCTTTCTTGTTGTGGATGCTTTGGGGGCTGTGGTTTGGTTTGTTTGTTTGTTTGTGGGGTTTTTAATTGGATTTTTTGTTTGTTTGTTTGTTTTGGGGGAGGTTGTGGGAATTTTTGGTGGGATTTTTTGCGGATTTTTTTTAATGTTTACTATAAACCAATTAACAGACTAGAATAGAATAAAATAGAACAGAACAGACTATTTGGTTGAAATGGACCTATAGTAATCGTTCAGCCTCACCGCTTCAGAGCTGACGGAAAATTAAAGCCTGTTGTTCAGGGCATTTTCCAAATGTCTCTTTAACACTGATGCCTTGGGGTATTGACCACTTTTCTAAGGAAGCCTGTTTCACTGTCTGACCACCCTCTCGGCAAAGAAATGCATTGTAGGGTCCAGACTGAACCTCTACTGCGACATTTTTGAGCCATTTCCACGTGCCCTGTCAATGAATGCCGGGGCAGGGAAGGATCAGCACCTCTCTCTCCATTTCCCCTCCCTGAGGACCTGCAGAGAGCGAGCATGGCAGACCACGGAGGTGCATCGCTTACAACAGCACATGGAATGGGAGGCGGAGGAGAGCGGCCCGCCACCAACCTCCACCAAGGCCACAGGGTCCCTCCCTTCCCTGCTCCGGCCCTTGGCTCTCGCTGCCCCCCGGCGCGGCCCCGGCGCCGAGCGACACGTGGCGGCGGGAGCGCGCGCCGCTGTCATGGCGGCAGCGGAGGTGCGGTCGATGTGAGGCCCTTCAGCCAGGCCGCGGGCACCGCGCACCTGCCACGAACGTGCCAGAGCTGCCGGCAACGCTCCGGGATACTGCACTGGCAAATTCCATGCCTTGTGAGGAGCTGTTTGTTCCTCCAGGGTGGAGGAAAGTGACGAAGGCTGGATGATCCCAACTGACACTCAGGACTCAGCCACACATGAGCGAACTCTGACTTGCCTATGTCAGCCATGATAAGTTAGGAAAGAAGGACCATCTGCTGCTCTTCAGGAATTTTCCTCCATTAGAGAATTAGAGGATTTTTTAGGTTGGAAAAGAATTCTAAGATCATCTAGTCCAACCATTAACCTGACACTGCCACGTTCCTGGATGCCACATGTACACATCTTTTAAAGACCTCTAGGGATGGCAAATCCATCAGTTCCTTGGGCAGCTGCTCCAGTTCTTGATAACCCTTCAGTGAAGAAATGTTTCCCAATATCCAATGTAAGTCTTTTGTCTGGCACAGTGTGAAGCTGTTTCCTCTTACCACTAGTTACCTGAGAGAAGAGACCAGGCCTCACCTTACCATAACATCTTTTCAGGGAGTTGCGGAGAGCAATAAGGTCTCCCCTGAGCCTCCTTTCCTCCAGGCTCAACAACTCCAGTTTCCTCAGCTGCTCCTCGTCGGACTTGTGCTCCAGATCTTTCACCAGCTCCATTGTCCTTCTCTGGCCACTCCAGCACCTCAATGTCCTTCCTGTGGTGCATGGCCCAAAACTGAACACAGGATTCAAAGTTCAGCCTTGACCAATCCAATTAGCCTTAGAGACAGCCAGGATGGCCTTAACACTATGACATAGCATCTTGCGTAACTATTGTTGTCCCTCCAGGAGCTGTTGCTTCAAAGACACTCACAGTCCCTTTAAAAGGGCAAATCATAACTGTGGCACCATGGAAAGATTTGCTTCTAGTAGCTAAGTGCAGGAGCTGAGCTCACCCTAAGTGTTGCAAGAATTATTTGGGGAATTTATGCTCTTAGGTCCTGGCTCCTGGTCACTAGTAGGGAAATGCTGGACTGCACAGAAGCAAAATTTACAAATCTCTGTCACTGTATGGGAACATTGTGATACTCCCAATTTACACACACACTTTGTATGTGTAAATATTTCAGAGCTGCAGTTTAAGGGCACCAGTGATTTGCAGACCACTATATATCACTGCTTCCCAGGGAACACAGTGCTACTGAAAAGCAGTACTCAGGTCAGGGGTGGATTTTAACATTAGCATCTCAGCACAACGCTACAAGTTTGATTGTTTATGTACAGCATGTCAACTCATTTGAAAATCTGTATTTACACTCACTGAGATGATCACTCATTAATAAATTAAGACACTCGTAAACCACTGGATCTGCTAGTTGGCTTTCTAATTTACTAGCGTCTGAATATCAGATTGCCCACCCTTCCTAGCCAAAAGCTGATGAGGAACAAAACCAAATGTTCCACACAGTCCTGTAGACTGTGATTGTCTGTATACCACTGGCATCCATGTTCCTCATACTATTCTTCTCCGTAGACTTAATTTTTCTCTTCTGTCCTGCGGGTTATTAGCCTCAGATCTTTCGCCAACACTGAACTCAATCATTTAAATGAGTTTAATGACAAAGGTTAGTTTTTCCAAGAGGAAGCTGGAAACCTACAGCAGTAAGTTCTTGGGGCCTAAGAGCCATGCAGTGAGCAAGTTGCCATCGCAGCTGCTCACGAGGGCCCCTTCTGCCAGCAGCTCTCCAAGCTCATAACTCCCTTCCTCCCCTGAGCACAGATGATGAAATATTAGAGGCTCTGATCTCTGCCTCATTAAATAGAGAATATTCTCACTCTGTCTTGACCTGCACTAGGGCCAGTTTAAGGAGCAATCTGTCATGAGATCATTAATACAAAGACTTGCTCAGAGGGCAAGGATGTTCATCCAAAATTAAATTCTTAACCTTTTTGGGAAGGACTTTGGAAAGGATATTTTACCTTTCCTAACTGGAGGAGTCAGTTATATATTTCTGCACTGCAGAGACAATGGAATCAAAGTCAAGAGGCCAGATTCATGCTGAGACTTTGCCTCCCCAGATCTTTCAGTGATGTCCAGCACTGTGTGAGCAGAAGCCCTAGAGATCAGGAAGCAGAGCAGTGGTCAGGGAGCAAACCAAGGTCAGTAAAAAAACTGAAATTAATACAGTTCAAATAGGCCAAAGACATGGGGCAAATAACAGCAGCTGGGCAAGGGATAATATGAAGCCACTGGCAATGCTTGTACATAGAGAGATGCTGTAAAAACATGAACGCTATCCTTTTAAGACACAGATCCAGTTGTCAGACACAGTGCTTGCAAGTCACATGAGTGACAAAGGTGTCTGTGGGTCTGCTTGAATTGCTGTTTGTAATCATTCTAGGAGAAGGTCTGTCCTTTAATATATGAATTTACCGTATTTGATGTCTAAGTGGTTCTTTAGCCTTCCTCCTGTCCCTCTCTTCACTTTTTTCCTACAAAAGGTTTTAATGACCAGAGGTACCCACAGGGTGATGATGGGAGCAAGCTGCAAGGATGGAGGCAGATGGAGAGAGAGAGATAGGAAATCTTCAGTACAAACATTTTTTCCTAATAGTATACAATCTACACAGACTGCTGCAGAAATGGGATGAATAATAGAATCACAGAATTTTCTCATCCTCTGTCACTGTCAAATCCTATTAAACTCACTCCAGGTAAAAGGTACACTATTGACACTGCTAAAACTACACTACACATTGGGGTTACCATAAGCAAATGAAAGACGATGGGTGTGAGAGAGGATAAAGAGAAATCACAAATCATCATCTTCCCAGTGAAGCATCAAAAATACACATATTGGGGCTGAAGTGCTGTTCCTGAGGACATATAAATGCTATATCAGGTTAGGACTGGAGCTTGATATTAACCCTCTCATCACTGTTTTATTTTTCTATGAATATTGTCTCTGCTGCTTCTTTTGAAGCTAATGTGCTTTTATACCAAAGAAGATACAGACAACTGGATTAGTATGGTATTTAGGGAGCAGATTGTGTACCGGGTGATGTGACAGCGAACAACTAAATTTAATATGGCAGTTTGATCCACTACGTATTTTCCAAGAAAAGTTAACATGGGCACATGAAACCTGGACTGGATCTGGCATCACAGTGGACTAGGATCCAGAAGTGTCATTTCTGGGCCACATGATGATCGTGTTTTAACAACCACTATTGCTGCCACTAAGTACATTTTACATGGCTTAAGCTTATAAATGAACATAATCCTCATTAAAAATCATCCTGACCCTAAACTTTAAGTAAAGATACATAATATTTAGCACCTTTTTGGCATTTTTACTTGTGAAGTTTAAAGATCTTTAATCGATCAGTATCGTTACACTCATTTCCACAGAGACACTAAGCAGGGAGGCTTACACATGCAAGGTTACCCAGTGAATCATGAGGCTTAGGGACTACATACAGAGTTGCCAGTTTTTTCAAAAGCCCCTATGCAGCCTTTGCTCAGCTTACTACCAGAACTGAGACTTTATATACTTTCACCAATTGGGCTTGAAATTTGCACACATAACCAAAATCCTAGTTCTAATAATCTTGGAGGGGTATGAAAGTAGTTCAGGTTCTACCAAAGACACAGTATGGTGACTACTGTTTTTCCTCAAGCAATTACTGGATTAATTAAAGACATGCAGAGATAACTTTCTACAAGTATTCTGAAAAACCTCTCTCTTCTGTCTGGATCTTAGACAGGTTAAACTTTATACATATATACAGAGGAATACATGTCACAGTAAATATTTTTCAGCTGATAACACTGATTATCCCAAGGCCTGGCCCAAGCTGGTACCACAGAACAAACTTGCTCACTAGAGATAAGCACCTTTTAAGAAATGTAAAGTCTGTGTTATGTTTCATTAAATGAAAAAAGAATAAATTATAATATGAAGAGGGCATTCTGAATTTGATGCCAAGCTGATGCTGCATTTGATGCCGTATCACTGACCTGATCCTTTCCAAATCTTTATCAGTTCTGAGAGGGACACAGCATGCAACTATTCCAAGAATCAAGGAGAAGCCTTTAAAGAAACAGGTTTTGTATTCATTCGCAATTCATTTAGCATACGGAGCAACATTCTGGGTGTCATGTCTCCCAGCTGGTGGCCAGACACTACAATGGATGCGACCAACTGGCCACAGTCTTTCAGCCTGGCAAACCAGTCTTCTGTGTGCATGGCCAGTGTTTTTCCATGGCTGAGACTCAGAACACCATGTCCATGCCCTGCAAGCAGATGCCAAGCTAGCTGAACCACAGAGGAAATTATCCCCTGGCCAAACTGGGCAGAGGGATGCCAGAGTTTGGGAAAGAGCACCAGCCAGCCAAGAGGATCTTAAGATTGAGAGTAGTCATCTTCCCCTAATGGTCTTAGGTCTCAGATGGAAGGAGGAACAGATGGCTTTTGCATTCAGAGCCCAGCCCAAGTATTCAAGAGGATGTGATATAGTTTTTCTGTAGCTTCTCTAATTTTGTACACCTTTATGAACTAATACATCAGGTTCTGAGGATGGCTCCATTAGGCTGGAGTTTCTGCTGCACAGGGGCCCAAGAGCTCAGCTCCCAGAGCAACCTAGCTGGCTTGGTACTGGGATAGATCCAAATTAATATGCTCAGGGCCCAGGTGAAAAACAACCTTTGTTTAATGGAGTGTAGAGATTTCTTCAGTGCTTTATCTGAATGCTTCTCAGTGGCTCTTTTTCTAAGAGCCAGGAAAGAGCTAGCTAATACCACTTTGTCTGGGATGAACTGTCTATGCATGCTGAGGAAGAAGACAGAGATTTTTAACATGAAATTCAGCTTGGAGAGCTCTGCAGGTAGAAATGTCTCCTCAGTGATGAGCACTAAGGCCCATGCAGCTTGGAGGATGGGTTGCACTTAATTGCTTTGCCTGTTTGCAATTGTACGGTTAATTTTTAACTAATTTCTGCCCTAGGTATGACTTAGCTATCACTGCCATAGCATTACAGCTAAAGACCCAACTGCATTTCCAGATAGGCTCATCATTTAGAAAACACTGATGTCCCACTTTTGCAAGGCAGTTATGAAGTGTTACTCTGATTTTATAATATACCAAATTTCTGTGTGGCTACAGACTGATAACACTGAACTAGCAGTGGCATTGATTTAGTGCTGCTGGCAGTCTGACTTCTAGAATACTACAGGCCACCAATGGACATAATACAGGAATAATTAAAATTAAAGCTTAATCTTGCCCTCTAATGAACAGAGAAAAATCTCTCTCTCACCCTTGCCCATCCTCCTCTCCATGAATCCTAAGAGGAAGCAAAACTGTGATTTAGCAGGCACATCTTAAGGACAAAGGGTCTAAGCACAGAGGATCAGGCAAATGGCTGTCATACAATGTGTGGATTGTTGCAGGTACTGACACACTATGAAGGGAGATACATCCACACTTCACTGGCTGTGAGAAAAATGCTTGCTGAGAATCTTTGAGAGAGCAATGAAAAGGAGTGATGTCTTATTTCTATTGTACAAAACAGCTCTGAAATCAAGGCACCTTTGTTTCTAAATAGTCTGTCTTTGTTTCCATGTACTGGCAGTTCAAGCAATCAGAAATCCTGAGTGTAGCCTCCCCAAACCATGAAAATTAGTTTTTTAGATCTCTTGGTTTTGAATCATCAGGTGACATTTAGGGCTGTATTTTCAAGCATTTTCAAGGTGACGTTGCAGTAAAAAACCCTCAAGTCCTCCTCACTTCCCCCAAAAAGCAATGAATGGAAAATTTGTCTTCTCACATACCTAAGAGGCAGCTGAGCTCGAAATTAGATATGGAAGAACTCAGAATGGCTGCTAAAATTGTGAGCGTCAACAGTGCAAAATTTCCAAAATCCCCGTCCCCATGTTGAGACTGTGGTAATGCTGTATTTGAAATAGAAAATGCTTTATTGTGCTCTACTTGAATTCTCCCATGCTGCTCTCCTCTCCCTGTTAAAGACATTCACGGGGGAAACCTCTGCATATTCTTTGTGTGTGAGGGAACAAAGTGTCCTCTCCCCTGGAGGCAGAATACACTGTTACTGAAGCTAAAAAGGCCCAAAGTGCCACATAATGCTAAAATAACAGGGAGTTTTACCTCTACTTATCTCTCATAATCCTGATCTATTTTTCCTTCAGATGAAATGAAAGATATATCCTATCATCTCCACTGCACACAAATATCATAGCCTGTAAAGCTACACATTAGCAACTTGGGAGATTCCCTCCCATAAGAGCAGATCAACTCAGGTGAACAATGACTAAGAATTTTGGAGTTTCACCCTCCCAGACCTCATTTTATGCCTGAAACATATGATGCCTGCTACTAACATATGTAGCTATGGGAGCCACAGTAATTACTAAGGCAAACGAATCTCGTGCCTCAGGAAGCAGAGTGCTTTCCATAGGGCTCAGGAAGGGAGTCCCCTGCCTGAAGCATTACCCTGAGACGTGAGGGGCCTACAACCTGCCTCTTTGTGGCGGCTCTCACTGCACCTCTTGTCTATCAGGCAGCTCAATCCAAAACCCTTGGCAGGAAGCTGTGCCAATAAATATATTCTCTATTGGCAGGATATTGCACTCTGCTGAAATATCACATATTTGGCCATTAGGGAAGGCAGAGTCTGATCTTGTATGTCAAATCCTATGTTCCTATGAAAAATGAAGAAGCAAGCCACTTTGCTCTACTCCACTCTTTTTTCCTCCCAGCTAAGCAGCCAAGGATGCTGTCACAAGTAAAACACAGTGCAGGGCTTGCTTTGCCCTGGCAACAGCTGTACCCAAAAGTAGCATAGAGGAGCTACTGGGAAGCAGAAAAGGGGCAGGAAATACATGTTCCTACTTGCCAGCTGAAATTGCTGAGAATTTTAATTTTAGGCCTCTCATCAGCCCTGACACAAAAATTGTGGCATCAGTTAAGCTGTAATGAGTTAGTGGTGCATGTGACATTTACAGACTGTAGATTAGGAGCAAAAGTGTAGGACCCCACAGAAGCCTCCCTTAGCATAGATGGAGTGTTTGGACCCAAGGTTTAAGTTCAGGAGTTTCAACAAGAAATTGAAATTCGTG
>VRYO01001681.1:1245988-1272396 GCA_009812075.1 Sialia sialis | reverse complement strand
TGAAATTACTGTAATAGGATACAAAGCTTTTCTTCTGTACATTAAACTAGCTTTTACCAACCCCCACTATAGGTGACCAGAAACTCTTACCATGTGCCTGCCTCGTTTTGGGCAGGTATTAGGTGGCCAAGGGCTATCTGATTTCACCCCCAGCTATTGCAATAATTTTTTTCCTCACTGTGATGATAAATGTAGGACTTGTGCTTAAAAGACAGAAAAAAGTGTGTGCGAAAAGGGGGAAGACTGGGTCAGCACACCTACTCCAAATTTTGACCACTCTGAGGCCTGATTTTCCCCTCAAAATCAGTCAAATCCTAGCCAGCTTCAATACATCAGCAGATGAGCCTGCAAACATCCTGAACATAGGCCAGGTCTCCTGGTTTATCCCCACACAAACATCACTTAGGGTGCCATAATGTTAGCCCCAGGGTAGATGCAGGGTGCCTGAGCCACCCTTGCTTGCAAGGGGTTTGCATAGTGGAAGAGGTGCCCCTAGATCTCCTTCTCTGGTGGGTTTGACTGCCCAGGAAGCCTGGGCTCCTACTGCTGGCATCACCACTGCCACCAGTAGCAGGAATGCCAATGAGAAATGGTGAGCTGTAGAGATGCTGCATTCTGCCGTGCAGGGTGTTTTTGAATCCTCAGGCAGGGAGACAGATGCAAGGGGGAGAGTAGATCAGCTCACATTCATAAATGCTCTGTATGCTTTGATATTCCATGAATACTCCTTTTTTGCCCCTCTCCCTCTCCTTCCCCCTCAAATCTCAGCCTCTTCCCTCCTGCTTAGTTTCATCACAACTCCAGATTGCTTGAACAAGCTGCCTGATAAGCCCAAAGATGCCCATAGGAAGCAGTGATGTTACAATAAGTGTCACAGGGAAAATGTCAACTGTATCATTATAATGAAGGTCATGTGTCCCTCACAGAGAGCTCAGGGCTCTGCACAATTCATGTGTTGTTATTAGGTAGATGTTGACATGTGTAACTTCTACCTTACAAGATTCACAGCACAGGCACGAAGTGAGAAAAAGCTGGCTCAGATCTACTCCAAGTTTCAGTCTCATAGAAAGTACAGAAGGAAACAATTAACATGCATTCCACCAGTGGAAATTCACCATATACCCAGTTCCAACTCCCTGTGACAGACAGGATACACACAGGATACCAGGGCAAATGCGCAGCAGGTAAGCAGCCTCAGACAGCACCAAAGCAAAGTAAGAAGGAGCAAGTCAGGCACAAAAGCAATCAGCCTGCACCCCAAAGTTGATACTAGCAAATGGCACTTGGATGCTCCATGTAAAACAGCTCACTGCCTCTCTAATGTAGGGAATCTCCTCTTAAACCTAGCAATAAAAATGATAAAAAGGGGACTATAAAAAATAAAAGCTTTGAATTAATACTCTAATAAAGTTTTATTATTTTTCTAAAAAAGAATTTGTTCCATGATGAGAAAATATATACTCTCCTTGGCTCTGACTCAATGCTAGAAATGGTTGTAGGAGTGGTGGGGAATGTTTGTGTGTGCATGTGCATGTGAGATGAAGGAAGAGACTGAATGCAGAAGGCAGAGGCCTTTTAGTTCCCCGGAAAGACACAGTATTCTTTCCTGTCTTCTCTCCACATCCCAACCTGTCAATATTTTGCTCAATAACGAATGACATGTTGGCAAGGGTCTTCACATGCACACACTCAGGCATGTATGCACATGTACCCTGCTGGAGCTGATGGAAGAATATTAAAATCTGAAAGATTTGACTAATACGAGGCATGCTTTCAGGGATCCAAAAGACTGCCTATCACTCATTTGTCGAGGAAGATTGTTAGGGCATTGTTCACAGATCCCCCAGGACATCAAAACTACTCATGAACAGCCAGAGAGGAGGAAAAAAGCGTGGTACGAGAGTGATCATCTGAAGAACTGGAGGTTTACAGTTTTTGAGGAGCAAGGGCTAAGGTAGGACTGGTGAATCAGCACACTTATTGGTGGCTGAGCACCATTTTACTCTTCCTCCAGTCCAGAAGGCCAAGGGAGAGGAAAAGCAATGGCATCAGCAGGTTGCAGCTAAATGATAATTGCACTTCCCTGTGATGCTGGGTTGTAATTTATCTGCTCCCTCCCATTCCCACAGTGCTATGGTATATCCCCTCCCACCAATTTGTTCCCATATGCACTACTGTGGCAAAATTGATGGTTGGATTGAGCCTGATATTTTTTATGGCAGACTGTGTCCATGCAGTTGCTTGGGGAAATACTACCTCAGGACTAAAAGTACAGGAGATGTTGAAGCATCTATTTGTATTTTATTCTAGTAAGAACAGAAGGAAAGTGCCATTTTATTCCTCCATCCATAAGGCCGTATTCTTATGCCTCTAAGAATAAAACAGTCAATGTAGAATTAGCAAGCAATAGGTGAACACAGTGGACATGCACTAAGAAGAAACTGTGATGATTTGGTTTCAGTCCTCCACTCCCTAAAAGGTAAAGTGCAGGAAGATGAGAGCAGAGAAAAATTATTATTTACTCTAAATCAATTTTTCTATCCTAGGATGATTCACCTTCCCTGTCTTTACTCAGTGCTCTGGAAAAAAAAAAAAAAACAGCTGAAACTCAGACAACCCTTGCAAGTTCCTCCCAGGCTGCATCTGAAGCCCATCACAAGGACAGGTGCTACAAGTTCTCTGCAAGTACTTACAAAGAGATGTCACATCCTTGACCAAGAGGGACTGTACTTCAGAAGAGGACCTTCAGAACAAAGCCTGTTGAAGAAATCTCCACAAATGCTAAGTTTGATTTCAAGTATCAAGTTGTCATTATATTCCCCACCATTCTATCCTGCCATATATCCATAGTCCAAACAGAGAACAAAAAATTACTCTGTTTTGAGATTTCCCAGATTAAGGCCAGTGAGCCATGCTTAAGAAATAAAGGGAGAGTTAAGCCTTTCTCTCATCATGGGGAAGAAGGTGAAAAAGAGGAAGAAGTGATTTGGAGGTTGACCAGTAACCCCATTTAGCACAATGGATTTCTGAATACAAGCCAAAGAAGGGATTCTCTGGATAAGCATAGCAAGCATTCCTTCAGAAGAAATCACTAGGGGACTGTGTGCACTGTCATCAGAAGCAAACCTTGTTGGTCCTGCTGTTGCAAGCAAGTTAATCCCAGTGGCTCACAGATTTTTTCACTTGGCTCCTGATCTGCAAAGTAATCTGAAAAGGAGTGTTTCCTGTGTTTCTCCCTGTGCTTATTTATTCACTTATTTTAATTTTTAAGAGGATTTAGTGATTTGTGGGAATCGGGGATCGATATCCCTGTCTTGAGCTAAGAGAAGCTCTGAGCAAGAGCAGTCATGGGATTCTGTGACTGATGGCACACCTCAGAACTGACCTCCCAGCAAGGTCTGGCATCCCATCCATCCTTTGGCCACTGCCCCTGCTATGCCACAGCTACCCCAGCAGCTCCCTTGGCTGCTTCCTCTCCCTCCTGCACTCAAGTCTTCCTTGAGTAGCGACTATAAGATACAAGCCAGAAGGTGAAACTATGGTTTGGGATTATGAAATTAAGATGAGATCCACCAAATTCATTTCTATTTGCAGTCATAAACCAAGCTCCACTTTACCAGACAGAGAAATTGAAAAGGAAAATTAGAAAGAGTTCAAGTGTATCAGTTACAGGTTGTTAATAGAACTAAAGTATTTTGTACTACTTATATTTTATGAAGCAGTATTGCTGTGTTTTGTCTAACAGCACATCCCAATGAATTATTTACCAACTCTCAAAGTATCCAACAAACTGATCTCAGCTCATTCTTTAAAAGGCCCAAGATCTGTGTTACAACACTATCCCCCCACAATTAAACTGATGAACTTTAAAGCTGAAAAAAATTCCAAAACCCTTAGAAGTCCTCACTTGGATTTTAAAACTTTTCTACTAAATTTTTTCAATTGGCATAAGATAGTGTTCTGACATAAATGAAGTAATTTTTCAAAAAAGATAGAGAACATTTGAGAAGTCCATAAAAGAAATTACAACTTTCTAATGAAAAATAATTTTTTAACATCACACATATTTGATTTTCATATTTCTGACAGAAAAAATAATTATAAAAAGTAATTAGAAGTACTATTTCTTAAGCCTGGAAATATTTCATAGCCTTAGAGGTTTCCTTTAGAAGACCTCAGCTAATCCTACTCCCTTCCAAACACCCCTGAGCTAGGATTTGGAGGACTGCTGATAGATCAGACTCACTGTAAGTAGGTGGTACAGAGAAGGCAGGCAGTTTTCTAAACATGCAAAGCTGTCTCATTAACCTTCTCTCTGTTTTGGAATTTGTATTATACTAGACAAGCACATTTCAGAATTATTGGCATGCCTGCATTAGACTATAATGGTATCAGGTGGCACATGATGGAAGGTAGGGACCAGCATCTACTTTAGATGAAGCAAAAGTGATGCTTGTGAATGAGTGAGGCAGGAAGTATGTGGTGTCCTGCAGTGTCTAGTGGATGAGGACAGTTAGCACCAGAAGATGAGACTTCTCTGCCTGCTCAGCAGAAAGTGTGATAGGAAGGAGGCACAGATATAGTAGATCACATCTCTGGCACAGCAAGAGGCTGTGAAGGTGTCATGGAAGACGATGATGTGTCATTCTTGGAGACTCATCAGGTAGTTTGACTCCTATGTCCTGTTATACTGATCCTTTACTCCGACCAAGCTTTGCCTGGATCAGTAAAGCAGCAATAGCAATAACCAGCAATGCTTTTTTATGGTAACTTCTATTTTCTCATGGTCTGGGAGCCATTAGCCTCTCAGTTTGTCTTAGACCTGCTGTCATGTACTCTTAAATGAGTCATGGCAAACAACGGGAGCTCTGCTGGCACAGTGGCATGCTTGAGCACAAAGGGCCTGCCCTCAGTAGGACAGTCAGTTGTGCTGGAAGGGCACATTAGAGGCTGCTTCTCAGCACTGCACTCCTCTGCCCTGCCAGAGCATCTCCAGATGCAGAAAGGAGTTGCTTCCCAGACCAGCAGCTCTGACTATGAGCAGCTGCAAGACCGAGTCAGAAGTGAAACAAGTCAGGGTCCTATGTAAGCTCTGTCAGAACTCATCTGACCAAAGGGATGACCTTCAGAGCCCTACCACAAGCTGGACTCACTCCCACCCACAATGGTCTCAGTACTTTTTAAGTGCAGGTATGGACTGGTGTAGCTGCACCATTGCAGAGCTCTGCATGGACCCTTATTTTAACATCAGATGGGTCTGGGGTAAGCGCAAGACTTTGAGGGTGCTGGGAAATGAATATACTACTGTGGATACACCTTGTTTGGGACTGACTCTGCAGACTTTTGTTCCTACCCCACGGTACTTCAGCCTTGCTCACAGAAACAGACCCGCATTCAGCCAAAATAGGAATAGCTACATGCCATGAGCACCAGATTACAAAAGCAGTGCAGTCAAGGCCAAGGGATATTGAAATCCAGGGACCAAATGCTTCCTGTCAGAAGGCCTGGAGGCAACTGTCACTTTAAACAGGGTCATCAAAAAACCACCGTGTCATGAGGTCTGAAGGGAGGAATAGAAGCCCACGTCAGATATTGAAGGAAAGCTGAAGAGGCAGCAAGCAAAGCACAAAGGCTGGGATTTGAGGAGAGCACATTTACTACTGGCTGAACTTGTTACTGTTTCGGTGCAGTTAGCTCCTGTCTGTCACTCTCAATAAAAGTGTTATTGATTAGCATGTGACTTTATTGTAGGGAGCTGGCCAGGAGCCAAAGTGGAAGGACTCCAGAGGGAAAAGAGGACAACTGAGCTGGCAGGGAGGAGAAGGGGTAGGGATGACGGAGGAGGAGGAAAAAGGAAGCTTGGAAACATAAAATCTTAAAAGAGTATTTAATTCTGGTCGTTACAGCAATCTATCCAGATTTTCAAGAATATTATAAATCAGTTGCCTGTACCTCCCCTATTAGCTTTCATAGTGGGGAGGGATCCTGGGGAGAATTGATCAGCTGAGAATGCCAGTGCCCTGGGGAAGGACTCTGGCTCAGAGAAAGGAGGATTGTTTTGGCTGCTTGTTTCAGACCAATCCTGTGGATTGGTCCATGGAAAATCAAGGAGACTGGAGGCATGGTCCTTCAGGAGAGACACATGATCCCTTAGTCCACCTCCACTGCTATTCCCTCGAGGGTATGCCAAAAGAAAGGACAGGTAGCCTGCAAATCTTTCTGAAAGTGAGAAACTGTTACTATCTCTTGCAGCTTAACTGGAAAAGGAAAAAAAAAAACAAAATCTAAATCCCTACAGAAAAAAATACAGTGTAGAAATTGAAGGACAGAAATGTATGCTTTCTACATTAAATTAGAAATAAGCTTTATTTTTAAAAAAATCAACATTTTCTCTGAAATGTTTCAATCTAATTGCTTTCTTTGGGAAAATTTTCTTTAAAACCTGCTTCATTAACTACAGAATTCCATTTTTCATTAAAAATTCAACTTTTTTCCCTCTCCACCTGCAAACTACTTCGTCACTTCTAGCGGCTTTGCAAAGTCATCTGGAACTCCTAGGAAGAACATAAATGTGGACTAGGAATAGTAGTGAAAGATTATTCATTAAACTACATGACAAAAGATAGTCTGTCTTGGTCTACCATTTAGAAAAACAAGAAATAAAATGTTGATAACTGATGTATTTGTGATGATATTTATGTATCTCAAAGACTTGCTCCCAGTTCCCACCTTAAGGCTGGCCCACCTTCCAGCAAGCTGTGCACTGCCTCCTTGGAGGCTCACAGGATGGAGCAGCTGTGGAGTTCTGATGAGAACCACTAGAGCTTTGTTCAGGGAGCTCAGCACAAGACAGCAGACAGTGTTGAAGTCTGGAGCCAGGGAAGCTGACAGGGCTGCAGGACCAGACTTGTTCACTGTATACTCAGAATTTGAATGTGTGCTTGTTCAGCTCATCTGCTTTCCAGATAATAAAAACAAGCATGTTTCTGATGTTTATGAGACATGTCCTGCCAGTGCAAATCCAGATACCAACAGGGACTTAATAGGACACAATGGTTTCAAAAAACAACCACCATTAAAGCAACTCTTCATTTCCCCCCTTTTCAAGACTCAGCTCTTGCATTTGACATCTCTTGTTGCTACACACTAATTCCATGGCTATCAGTGCCCTGACCTTTTGTTTCTTTCCATTTCCTCACCTCTTTAATGGAAAACTCTTCTGACACCCCTCTCCAAAAACACAAAAGTTTTCTATACTGGCTGTCTAGCCACTGCTGCAGGACATCAATGTGACAGCAGACTGGTTGAGTGATCAGGTGTGGTGCCAGTTGCTCTGGAGGCCTGTGACAATGGCACTGGTAGCTGAGCTCCTACCTGGACTATGAAGATGTAGCCCAGGTAGCTTGCACACTGAACTGAAGTTGGTTGTGTTCTATGGTCATGCATTGCAACTTTCAGGCAGCATTAAGAGAGCATTAACTCTGCCACAACATCAACTCAATCACTGGAAGCTTCAATCCTCAAGCAATTTGAAACATGGAACTTGGAACCACATGGAACCAAGCCGCATGGAACTTGGCTGTCACATCTGTTACTTCCCTCCTCCCCAGCACACCTTCCCATGTGACCTTTGCCACCTCCCTCCCTCCAGACTGGCAGCAATGAAGTGACTCCATTAAACCATGGGCCCAGATGGCTTTCTTCTTTCTCTGAGTCCATCTGTGGCCACACTTTGCCAAGCAGGACATTTCCCTGCGGCTCCCTTCACTTGCCATGTGGGATGTTTTTGGTGCCATTTGGGATGCCTTGGGGTGCACAAGACATCTGCACAGAAATGGCAGATATGACCCAGGAGACCTGAGCCCATCTGCACCAATGGCAGGAAGCCAGACAGGACACCAGAAATCTATTAAAGCAAGCGACTCAAGCACCTAACATTGCTTCCAACAAGCAACATAGGGTTTTGGTGTAGGGTGGTTATTAGATGTTATGGGGAGCAAGAACTGTTGCTGTTTGCTTTTCTGTTGATACCTGCTTGACCTTGCCTTCCAACCAGCAGGCTGATTCCAGAGTTTCTAGAATATTTTTCCAGAAAAGAGCAGGAAAAGACTGGCACCGTGTGCTAAAAATAAAAAGGCAAGACACAGTTGTTTAAGTAGGGGAAGAAATCTACATCCCCCATAGGTTCTCCTCTTCCGTCTTCCTTCTCTTTGTACTGTCTGAGCCATTATTATGGAGAAAGGATACTGGAGAGAAGGGAATATTTTTTGAGAGAAGTCCCAAACCATAATATTAATAACTTGCTTGAATACCTTTTTCTGCTTCCCACTTTCTCCCTAGTACTTCCCTCTCCAATACCTGCTTTTTATATTCATTTTTTATTTCTATTCCCTGTTTCCCCTACTGCTGCCAGCTCTTAGCTTCATTTACTAGTTTTGATTGCGTGTTATTTACTTAGCACCTGTTGATTTGTGCCCTCAGGACTTCTCTGTTTTAAACAAACAGAATGCATATGATTTTAAATGGATGTAATTTTATAGAAAAAAGGAAGCAATCACTTCCTTCTCACTAAGAAAAAAAAACCACCAAAAGATATTTCACCAATTGGTCACAGCTGAGCTGATCCCAAAATGGTAACCACAGAAGGGGTCAGGGTAGGAACGGCAGGAAATCACAACATACGGAATTGCATCATCTGTTGTAGGACTACTCAACTTGCAGTGCCTTTTAAAATTTTCATGACAGACAAAACTTAGCTTTTCCGTATGAGGTATCCTCCTTGTCCTCCTCTCAACAGAGCCATGAAGCATACAGAGTTGTACTTCAGAAACAAAACAGCCTTGGGAAAGTAGGAAGCAAATAGGCTTGCACAGATATTGCAAGGTGCTGAGCTAACTAGAGGTCCTGACACATTCCCAACAAAAAACACAGAGAACACTACATTCCAGCATGTGAAAAGAGTGCTCCCATCTTAGGTTTACTCCCACTTGGATACTGGTCTGACTGCCAGCCTCAGTGTGCCTCCTCCATCAGCACAATGACTTCCTGACCACTCCACAGTCACCACTGTCTTCAGACTCACGCCTTCCTTGGGACAATGTCCTACAGCCAGCTAAGAAATGGCAAGACAGTCTAATTCCTTCACTGCCCCAGAGCAGAGGTCAAATCTTCATAAGAAAAATCAGAGCAGGACTTTCACCATTTCTTCTTTGTTTATGCTACTTACAAATTAAATTACAACATATTTCTCAGACAATCATCCAACCATTTATTAACCAGGTAGCCTATTCTGAACACATATCAGCACATGGCATGCATAAAGACAGCTTGCTTCTAGTATGGTTGAGGCTTGGGTTTTGGGTTGGTTTTTGGGGTTTTTTTTTTGTATAGACAAAAGAAAGTCTGCCAAGAAATTGAGTTTTTCTTTTTTTTTAACTATAAAGGTAAATCATCACAGGAAATAAAAGCCCTACATACACAGCAGCTTTTCCCTCTCTCCCTCTCTCCTTGCTCACTCAGGGAGGGCCTGAGCTGTTCACTAAATGGCAGGCTAACACAGTGCCTGGACTGGTCTTAAGTACTGACACCCCTTCAAGTCTGTCAGTTTATGATGCCATCTAATGTAGTAGGTCATTAGTCACTTGAGTCACATGGTATTTGCACTGCCACGTTATGGGATGACCAATGCTTTAAACAAAACAGAAAATGTCATTTCATTTCATTATGTTTTAGGTGGTTTTTCTAATGAGCAAGCATTTTGGCTGGAGACGCGTATTAGCTTTTAGGACTCATTTTCACAGGCAAACATATTCCATACTTAGCAACAACAAAAGAGAGGACATTTCCCCCATTTATTGCAAAATGCAGTGTATAAACATAACTTAGTAGCGCTGTATATATTTTCTTTTTGTTGATCAGCTTTTTCAGTCAGTTTTCTTTTTTCTTGTTGTGTAGAAACAAGAACTGCAGAAGCACTAAAAATGGAATCAAGTTCAAAGACCAAGATATATGTGCTTCTAACAGCACACTTTGATTCTCAGCATTGGGTCATCATAATTGACCCTCTGCTGTTCACTTAAAATCCTCTCTTTTCAATCCATGCTCTTTCCTTTCCCAAGATGCAGAGTTTTACAGGTAGGATATTTCAGAAACACACAGCACTGTCTTATCTTGTCTTCACTGTGAGCACACAAAGACCTGTTGCAAATATTTTTAAAACCTTTCCCAATGTTCAGCATTACCTTGAGCTTCTCGCCACTCTAAATCCTTCTCTACCACCTTACAGGTTACTTTTCTGCAGAACTTTCTTAGTCAAACTCAACTTATGATTACATTCACACTAAAAGAAACTGTTACAAAAAGACAGTCATGAAGCAGCTATGCAGGATACAAGGAACTACTTATGTTTCTGAAAGCACATGGAAAATGGTTCTTAGTTCTCAGCTGACAAGAACCACTTGAAATACCAATGCATGCTCCATTCACCACTAGACCAGAAGATGCCCCACAGAGGAACAGTGGCTCACTGACAACAGGAAAAAGAAAAGAAAAATTGCTCTGAGAGAGGGAAAGGAGGAGCTGCATGGAATAAAGTGTTCTCTGTCACCTGGTAGATGGAGTGTTCAGAGCAGAACTAAAGCCGGCAGTGAGCAGACTGCCATGCACGCACTGACTGGGTGAAACGATACTGAAGAGGCATTTCCATTGTGAAGACTTTCTGAAAGGTCTTCTGAATCTGATGGGAAGAACATTTTTCAAAGAGATCCAGACAACAAACTGCGCTTTCCACAATAAAAATATCCATTAAGCTCTATTATGGTTGTATTTATTGAAGCTAGTCTAGACATTCAAGTACAATTTTTATTCATCTCCAGATAAATAGAGATCTAGATAAAGATGGAGCCGCTGCTGCTGTGTAGGGTCAGACTTCTTAACAGCCCAGTCATTATCCTATCTCCAACAGCAACCAGAACACAATAAGCATTCAAGCTTCCCACATTCCCAAATGCCCTGTGACTCATACTCACTGTGTTAAACAGTTCCTCAGTAATTTTTTTTTCATTAATGCATTTAATGATTTGAAATTAAAAAAAGAGGAAATTTGTCTTATTCTTCTGTTGATGAAATGAATCTCACTTGAAAGTTAATTATTTTTCTTATTTCCAATCTGCCTGAGATCTTTTGAGTCCATCTAATCCTAAAACACCAAACACTTTAGGAATTCTTTTTAAATACTTTTCAGAAATTGAAAATAGTCAGCAGTTTCTCGAAGGCTAATAAAAACTTGAAGATGTCCTGGGCTTTTAAACAAACACAAATTATGAGGTTTAGGCTTCAAACAAGTCATTCCAGCTAACTTTGAACCCTTTCATATTTGGAAAATATTGTCTCTAGCAGCTTTCTTGGCAGAAAAAGAACTAAAACCATGATCTCAGCCTGGTCTGCATTACCTTGTCTTGTGCTGGTAGTGTCTTAGTAAGTGTAAAGGTAATTTCTGAACCTGACAGATCCATGAGATGGAAGCTTCTGGTTCTGGAAAGAGATAGAAACTTTCCAGGCTACCTCAGCCTGGCTGTTTCTGGAGAAACTGGACAAGCTCATCTAGGATTGATGCTGACGTTAAGAAATCTATCATGTTTTATTGTTCCTGCTGTATGACACACCATCCTTCATCTCTTTGTAATGCAGAGTGCCTGCATGTTGGCTCACATTATACTGCCAGCTTCACTTTTGCTCCCTCCTTCCCCAAGTCCATTTAGTCTGTTCATGCTAAAAATAACATCAAAAATTCCTGACTATGAAAGGGATGGGCTCCAGAGAGAGGAAGACTTGCTGACTTAAAGACTCATGGCCATACTTACCACCTTATACTGCAAGCCTGGATCATCTCTATTTGAGGAACTTCATTTCTGAATCTGGAAATTGGGAGGCAAAGTCACAAACTTGAGGAGCTTGTCCACTATCTATATTAGAATCATTTCAGCAATGCAGGTCAAAGGAGAGATTGATGCTTTCAGGTATTCCTGCCTCCTATCTTCTCTGTGGCATGATCAAAGGCTGTTGAGAGGGTTTAATGCATGGGCTTATTCAGGAAAGGACACCAAAGCCCAAAGAAAAGTTCTGCACTTTCATTTTAACGCTCTATGAGGTTTGCACCAGGTCTTGGGCATCCCCCACATGCATGGTCCATCTCTGAAAGCCTGACTGGCAGCTCTTCCTTTCCAGACAGTAAGCATATGCTTGCAGGAAAGAAAGGAGCTTTAGCAAAAGTACATACAAGGAATTTGTTCTGCTTATCAAGTAGCAGATGTTTGCTCTCTAAGCTTATCACAAAAGCTTGCCCCTTTGTGGTATTCAGGGGCTCCAGGCCACTGGAGATGTGCCTTCCCAGTAAGATTTCTAATGCTGCTCGTCTCTAGACATTTAAGAGCCTGGGGTTTTTCTCTTCAGTTATTGTTCTTTTCTAAAATCAGAGCTCTTTTATTTCTTAAAATGCAGCTACAGTATCATGATGTCCTAATTTGTATAATTGCTGTCTATCCTAAAGTTTCCCCTGCAGTTTCAATTACATCTCACTTCAATTAAAGTCTTTAATTCTTGTCCCAAACTAGCATACATCACAGCTAACAGTCATGGTTATCCTGCTCTACCCCAAAGCTGCCCACACTGTCCTAGCGGGATGGCTGAATAGAAAGCAGTTTAAAGCCACCCAGGATAAAATGCATTTGAAGAAATGTCAAACATTGATCCTGAACTACTCTCACCTTTGTTTTGCATCTGGAAGAACATAATTTGCACCAGAAAAGCTTAAGAGAAATTTCAAACTCATAATTTGAACTGGAGATTTAAGGGAGCATAGCAGAAATTGAATACCCTGCCCAGCTTCCTGGGTAAAGGAATGGAAGAGGGGAAAAGCTGGGTTGAGGGGGCTGAAGACCCTCTAGAAGGTGTCCAGGGGATATAACCATGCACTTCAAGCAGTGGACAGGGGGATGGAAGAGAGGGCCGGGGTAGGGTTTGCCACACAGTCAGTAGGGCCCATTCCATAAAGCATCTTGTCGTGTAAACAAGATGTACCTTTGACATCCTCCCCTTCAGGGCACCAAGGCATGAAGCAGGTGATGTATTTCAAGCCAAACAGGTGATTTGTAGGTGCTAACTGTTCATAAAGACAAGATTAAAGAGCTCTCTGATAGCAGGGCAGTAAATCATTCCCCACCTGCAGAGTTGAGTGCCGGGCACGGATGCTCCTCCGACCCTGATTAAATAAAGGATTGCTCAGCAAGATGGGGGCTAAAGTTAGCTGACAGCTCATGAGTGAACTGGTGTCATGTCTGCTGCTGTTGCAACTGATGGCTAATTTTCTCCCAAAGGAACCTTTTCAAAGGCTGGTAATTAAAACTGGTGGAAGGCAAACAGGCTCATGGGAAGGCAGACCCATCTGTCCACTATCCCCCAACCATGAGCGTCCCCTGACAGCCTGCAAGGGTCAAAGCTGCTCCTGGATGAATAAAATCCCAAGGCCTGGTGCTTTCACTTGCTCCAGAAAAAGAAAGCTACAAATAAATATCTAACAGTTTTATATCCAGCGTGCAACAAACCCTAACAAGCTCCTGACAAGGAGTCAACAAACCCTGACAAGGTGTCCTACATAGAGTGTTTGGGATCAAATACACACACAAATATATATGTATGCATATATATATATATGTCTTCAAAACACCCTTATGTTTTCAGAGATCCCAGGCTCTCCCCTGGGAATCATGCTTTTCCCTACATGGTCAGATGTATGTGAAAATAATTATCTGGGTTTTACAACCTGGGAAATGATGGCCCAGAGGGAGCTTTTCAGTCAAAGATTCTTATTTTGATGGCCGAGCAGGTAACAGAACCCAGGCAGCATCAACTCCCAAGTCTCCTTAACCAAGCACATGTTTAGACTAAAGAAGCAGGTTTTGTTTTAAATTACCTATTTGACTATCCTAGATAGGACCCAAAAGAACTTAATGGAAGGGAAGCTTAATGGGACCTCATTAGATTGTTATAACATTTTTTCTGCACTGTGCTATTAGCTCTTTAAAATAGATTATTGGAAAGAACACACTTCACAGGTTTAAATTACTTGTGACTTTTGCCTTACTTATTTCTTTTACATTTTATTTGTCTGGAGTTTTCAGGCTAATTTCATGAGATACTTCTTTTCCATTTCTAGATTTACTGATATTTGTAGGAAGCTGGCTCAGTTGGGTTTTTAGTGACTACTCAATCCTAATAAAAAAAATTTAATTGATGGATTCAAATTTTGGAATATTTTGCTGTGAAACAGAAAAAGAGGAGATTTTTTTCAAGCTGCTTTTTTAAAAGGGCAACATACTAACAGTAAGATAGGCAGTCTAAGGGTTTTTTGGGGGTTTCCCCCTTTTTGCCATTGTATTGAAGCTAGTAATATTCAAAGATCCTCCAAGTCCCAGAGTTAGTCTTGAGTTACATTTATGATAGCAACATTCCCTAAACTTGGGTGTCCTCAGATTTGCCTCACCATAAGGAAGGAAAGAGTGCAAGAAAGATCAGGAGCATTGGATGATCATGATCAGGTGCTTTACCTCCAGCTTTTAAATGTGACCACGCAGCTTTGTTACAAAAGCTTTGGCACTGAATTTTGGGCCATGAATGGAAGTGACTCACTCTTTGACTTAAAGAGTGAGTATTGCCTTCATGTGTTCCAGGGATAGCTCGAAGGTATGATCAATAGCAGATTTAAAATAGGGGACAGGGAGATGTAAAAGCTGAGAAGTCCCATGTGGTTGCTTTTCCTGAAAGATATCTGCTTGTTTTGATGCTCTTCCAACTACGCACTGGTTAAAAAAACCACAATAAAAACTCACATGCTGCTTCACAGATCATGATGTTCTACATTCAGCATCCTGTGTCCACTTTCATGATGAAGAAGAAGAGCACATGCAGAAGCACTAGGTGTATATTTTTTGCACCAGCATCTCCTGCTTTTCACACTACAGTTAAATTAATTTCCCTATGGGAACAGTATTTTCACATTTTATAAACTTTCCAAGCCAGTTTTCTTATACACTGTCTGTTCCATTTCAAAATACTGCCTCACTTTCTGATGAGAGAAAATAGGTTCAGTTCCCTTTGCATCTGTCTCTTCATTGATACATGTCCTGGTTTTGGCTGGGGATGAGCTAATTTTCTTCACAGTGGAAGGTATGGGAATTTTTTTTTTTTTAATTTGTGCAGAGCAGAGTAATGATTACATAGTGGTGTTTTTTATTATTGCTAAGCAGGGCTTAGAGACAAGGCCTTTTCTGCTTTTTGTACTGCTATGCTGGAGACTGGGGGTGCCTGGGAAACTGGGAGGAGACACAACTGGGGCAGGTGATCCAGACTGACCAGAGTGATGTTCCACTCCCCATGACATCAGTATATAAAGTTGAAGGAAGAAGGGAAGGAAATTTGAAGTGATGATGTTTGTTTTCCCAAATAACTGTTACACATGACAAGGCCTGCTCTCCTGGGGATGGCTGAACGCCTACCTACCCATGGAAAGTGGTGGATTCATTCTTTGCTTTGCTTGTGTAGGCAGTTTTTGCTTTCCCTGTTTAATTGTCTTTATCTCAAGCCACAAGTTTTCCAGCTTTTACCCTTCTGATTCTCTCCCTGATCCTGGTAGTGGGGTAGTGAGTGAGCTGCTGCCTGGGATTAAACCAATAACCTGAGACTCTGCTCAGTGGTGCACTCCAGAATAAGTTCAGATTTCAGTTATGCTGAGATTTCACTGGTTGAACTCACTTTTTACATATATAGGCACAAACTCGTAGGCAGGGCTATGGCAAGGAGCCTTGGCTGTGAAGGGAGTTACTGTGCAGAAGAAAATTGCAGGACTCTTTCTATGCCGACCGCACCAAGATGCTGTTTCATCCCACCAACCTTTCAGTCCTCATCCCCTGCTTGAAACAAAAGGTTTGCATTAAGTTATAGACCACATTTTTGCATTAGACCATCAGCTGACTACTTCACTGCACCTCAGATGTAGAACTTGATAGACACCACAATTTGACATTGTCAGTATTTGCCATATTCCAGTCCTTTTTTCAAGGAAGACTGCTCCTTCTAGCTCAGAGTGAGCTGGGCTGCACCTGCACTAGATTCCTGACCCTCTCCAATTAACATTTGTTTTGTTCTTTCCAAATATGTAAAATATTTAATGTATAGACAAAACCCAGATGTTTGCTCCCCAGTGCAAGGATTGGTGTTTTACCATGTGCTGGTGGTTAGGTCTGAATCTTGAAAGAGTCCTTGGGTCATTTTGAACTATGGGCTTCTGAACTATTCACTGACTGAGAGCTGTCAGCTGTCAGCTGTTCCTCCTTCTGTTTTTGCATGAGTTAATTTAAACACACTAGTTTAGGATGAGGAAAGGCAGGGATGAAGCCAGATGACACCAAAGCTACAGGGTGAAGGTCATTACAGTGAGATGGATGCCCCATCCCTGGAAGTGTTCAAGGCTGTGTTGGATTGGGCTTTGAGCAAGCTGGTTTCATGGAAGGCTCCTTGTCCATGGCATGTTTGTTTCCAGTTGAAATGAGAAGACTTTTAAAGTCCCTTCCAACCCAAACCATTCTGTGGTTCCACAGGTAAACTCAGGCCATGAGTCCCTCTGGACAACTTCACCCAAAGGTGGTAACCAAGGCATTATGAGCCACCCACTGGGTACCCACCCATGGGCTGTAGCAGCAACAATTTTGTATGCAGGGGTTGAACAATGTGTCTTCAGGGAGCTACACAGATATCTACTGACAAATAGATCTTCTCTCTTATCCAGAGGAAGGAGAGAGTTCAGGGACTAAACCACAAACCTGCACCTGGGAAAAAGCAAGAAGGGAAGGCAGCTAGTTTCAGTGCCTTTCCCTGCCAAACCCTTGGCTTCCCCACATTTTGTCTGTGCAGCAGTGAGGAGAGTGTTCCCTTTTCTATGAGGGTCAGGCAGATTAATGTCTCGTGGACTACAAAGGGTTTTTTGCTTGTGGTATTAGCAGGGACCACCTACATATCTTGGACAATTCCCTGGAAAGCTGTGGTGTGGGCTGCAGCAGCATGCTTGCCTCCCTGTTCCTGGGCCTCTCACTGCCACCCCCTGTGCCTGCCACCCTTGCCAGCTCCCACTGCTGAGCGTGGCACCAGCTGTGCCAAGAACAATGATTCTCCAAGCAGAGCTGCCCAAGTACTGCCAGTCCCTCAATCCTACTCAGCTCCCTGCATCTCTGCTGTTGATTTACGTATCTCCGCAATGTTATTTATCAACTGCTCCATAATTAATCAGATGCAGAGCTTGGCAGCACTAAATGAGCAGCCTGTCTCCAGTGCTCCTAGTGCCACCAAACCCCTCCCCTCCCAGCTACCATGCTTTATCACACACCACAACACTGGAGCCTGCATTCAGCCGCTCCTCATAATAGAAGCCAGGGGGGCTTTTCAAATGATCTCATCTCACCGGGAGAGCAGGCACTCATCCTGCCAGACTGGCAGGAAGGGAGGAATTAGCATACAGGTAAATGCCAGCTTCCTGCCGGTTATCCCACCAGCCACCTGACTAAAGAACTGCAGTCACTCTGAGATTAAATATCGTGCTGTTCCTTGCTTCCTGACCTCTTCCTACCCCTGCCACCGTAACTTCAAATCTCTCTCCTATCAGGTTGCTTTCTCTCATTTTCTCTCTTTGCATCTTGTCCCAGCATCCTCTTTCGCTTTTCTTCACTTTCCAATGCCTTTTTCTCATGTTGCCTTCTTGCACTCACCCACTGCTACTGTTGCTCCCTTTCTCCCCAGCCCTCTCACATAAGCACCAGATCTGTGCAAACAAAATTACACTGTGTTGTTTTCATGAGCAAAATCAAAAGAGGAACCTGGACTTCAGAAGTCCTTTAGCACAAATCTAACAGATATAAAGACCACCTAATCCAATAATAACAGTTTCACTCTGCATCAGATTAAAAAGCAGGGCTCAGGAGACATGGGTTATGTTCCTACATATGCTGTTTGTGGATTGACATGCTATTAGCAAGACATGCTGCACCTCAATTTACCTGTCATTAAAATATAGAGGACAGAGATGCTAACTGACCCAAACTGATACAATGTCCTGGCTTGCAAAAATAATCACACAATCAGGGTTAAAGTGGAAGGTTTCAGAGATTGTCTAGAAATTTAAAATCTCTCTCCCTCTTCATTCCATATGGAGGCTGGATTGAGCACCCACTTTTCTGAACCAGCCTGTAGGAAACAAAGTGGGGACTATAACATTAGGAAAACTTGGCTTCATCAGTCTATAACTTTATTGCTCTCTTTTCATGCTAAGGTCCCCCCGTGGGAGATGTAACTTAAAAAGGCTCCTGCAGGATCTAGTTGTGATTCAGTGCAGACACAGAGAAGTCTTCACAGAGAACCTGGGCACTGAACAAACCCTCCACTGCCAGAGACATCCCCTCTGTGCAGCATATCTTGGTTTGTCACATCCTCCTTCCCTAAAAACATAGGAAACATGGATGTTTCCTAGACCTGAGCTGAGTTCCTCAGGCTTCTTAACTCTCCTTACACTAGCATGCTGCCTAGCTAGCATATAATGAATATAACTCTTCTGAATTAAACCACACTTTTTGACTTGATGTGAACTTTTCAAACAAATAGGGCAAAGGAAGAGAAGCATAAGCTTTTCCCCAGTGCAAAATATCAATATAAAACTGGCAGTCTGTGCCACATGACAGCCTTGCAAAAAGGCTGTAAAGGAAGAGACCTGAGCAAGGGACTTTAACCTAAGCATCACAAATTAATATGAGCCCTCTCTGTAGGCCCATTGCCCATGAGTAAAACAGGACTGACATTAGATGGGGGTATAATGGGACAAACAAGAAGAGAGATTAGGAGAGGAGAGAGTAGTAAGGGAGGCAAGCTGAAGAAAATGGATGTAATAGGAAATGAGGCAGATACAGAGAGAGGTACAAAAATGTAGAAATCCAGGTTGAAAACCTTTATTTTAGCTCTACTATGCAGATGCCTAGCAGAAATTTTGCTGCCAATGATGGGATGTTTCTCTTTCTCATGGATTTCTAGCTAACAGTCTCGTATTATCCCTTTGTTTGAGGGCATGGAGTGTGTGTAAAGTGCCAGTATTGCACGTCCTTAGAGCTTTCTCTCTTTCTCTGTAGGACTTCTGCTCTTTCAGGGGACTCTTGGAAAGGGTGCAAAACCAGCATTTCAGAAAACATTAAAAGAAATACAGTTGGTCCTAAAAGTCTCGGGTGGAAGGAACATTATCCAAAAAGAGAACTAATTATTTGGTGGATTAAGGCCACTGGCTGGGTTTGCAGAGTTAGCAGATGGACAAGAACGCAGTGGAGTCCTTTTTCAGGATGGATGGCATGGTGAGAACATCTGTCTGTTGCAAGCAGGAATATGTTCCTGGCCCACTTGGTCTGAAAAACAGAAGTGCAACCCCCTACTTGGACAGAACTCACAGAAAACCAAACTGCATTGAGGAGCTTTTTTATGTTGTGAGATCAAAGGGTTGGGACTTGGCTTTGCAGAAGGGGTTTGGATGAGCCTCAGTGTTGCAGACTGAGAACTGCTTAGATAGAGCTGTAAAAGTAATTGCTACAAACACATTACCTTACAATACCTTTTGCCACAAGATTATGGGTTTGACTCCTATGCATCCTGGTAGCACATTAAAATCATTAACATTTACATCTGACCATTGTCTGCTGGTCTTTGTGTGAAAGAATATTTGTGGCCCTCAGCCATATCCCATCGAGCACATTTAAATCACGACGAGCACTGACTGTAAAGATAGCTGATCCGGTTCTACCAGACTGAAGTCAGTGCAAACTGGCACAAATGGGAGATCCACCCTACAAGAACTCACAGGGACTGGGACAGATCCATCCACAGAGAAAATGAAGTCTACTCCTTAACTATGCAAGATCAGGACTAAATAAACAGCCCTAGACACATATGCACCTTTAGTTGAAGTCTGCCACATCATCTGGAAAAACACATCATATTCCACCATAGCTCAGTATCTGGAGCTTCAAGTATTCCCAGAAGGATCATAGTGCACTTGAGACATGACAAATAACATGGAAAAACCACTGTAGAAAGATAAAACCATGGTGCGTTCCTTGGAAGGCATGGAAATCATGGTGGGTCCTTGGAAGCTCCTAAGCAAGAATTGCCAAAGTGCTTGGCCAAAAAGGCAGGAGAAAACCAGTTTACATCTGATTTCTGTCCCCCTTCTCACACAGAAACACTCTATTTCTGGTAACAGCCAATTCAGGGTAGCAGCAGCACTGCCACACAAAGGCCACTGGCACACTGAGCGGAGACACGCTCATCTCAGCTGTAAAGGAGCTAACTCAGCTATGGGAAGCAGTCTTTACCCAGCAGCATGATGCTTAAGTTGGGCCAGTTGACCGTGCTGGGACCCAGCATGAGAAAACTACAATATGCCCACAAGGATTTGAACTCCATTGATCTTCAAAGTAATGAGTAATGAGCATTCATTTTGCAGAGGAAGAGGGCAAGGAGAGGGGAGAAAGGCACACACATGACACAGATAAACCACGGCAGACCATCCCAAACAGCTTCATGTGTCCTGTTTCCAGTACTCTGACCATGTTGTTGCCCTGATTCTTGCAGCACATCTGCTGCCTTCACAACCCTGCAATAGCCATTTCCCCAGTGGGCCCAGACACATCACAACTTCTTAGCAGCCCAAAGAACAAGGCAGAGGAGGACTGTCTGAAAATGACAAACAGAATTATCCTGGAGTTATGCAGGGCAGCAGTTTGAGCCAGCACTGCTATTTACAAGGGATGTAGCTTGTAAAAAGCAAATATCTCTCCATGGCCCATGAGGTCTCTGCTCTAACTAACATGTCTGTGACACTGAAGGCTGATAATTAATCTCCCATCACTGCACCTGTCTGCACCACCCTTTTCTCTAATCTAATATCTTCGTCCCTGTCCCTCCCTTTACAGACACCATTTACAGCAAGGGGGAGAGAGGTTTATCACTGCCACCTATTGGCATTTGCCCTACAGGAAAAACATGTGGACAAATGGCAATACTGCACAAAACCATCACCACTTCTCCATGCTAATTCTTCTGTAAACCTGCATACATTGATGGCCAGGGTGTAGAAACACAGAATGTATTCTGGATGGGTCTGCAAAATAGTATAAGCAAAGCTGCATTAGCAACAGTCCCCTTGTTAGCAGTTTTGGGGTGGTGGTTTGGTTTTTGTTTTGTTGGGGTTTTTGGTTTGGTTTTGCATTTTTGGTTTGTTGCTGTTTTTTTGTTTTTTTTTTTTCTTTTTCATTTATAGGACTTAAGACCAGAACTGCACTCCTCCATGTGGGTATAGCAACTCATCTGGAGCCAGATCTTTAGATAGGACATGGCATTATGTGTTTTGGACATGCTCTGCAGGTCCTTAAAATCTCTGAAGAGCTTTCCCCTCAGTACTGGAAGACAGTCTTATAGGGCACTCTGGGAGCATCCATGTTGAACTAAATTTGGATATCTGGCCCAGTTCTGTATTAAGGTCAACTTTACTTAGCTCTAGCCATCCAGGCTAAAGGTCTGTTTTCCTGCTGGGTTCTATAACACACACAGGCACAATGCAGAAAGCATTTTAAGTTTTCAACTAAATCTACCTCCTGCTTTGAAGATCAAAAGGTCAGACTCAAGGTGTGGTTTGACAGCAGCATTGGAATGGAGCAGAGGCAAGAGGAGCATTGCTGGTCAAAAGCCTGGGAGCATTGACAGAGCTGTGTCTAGGGAGCTCTGAACTGAAATACTAGGAGGGCTGCAGGGCAGATGGGGGGCACTGGCAGACTTATGTGGATGGGCAAAGCATGTTTGCTTTACACAGAACATGCCTGAATGCAGTCCCTCATGCAAGTCCCTCCTTTAATAAAAAATCAGAACTCAACTCTGATAAAGCAGCTGAAGAGAAAGCCATCCATCCCTTGTTCTCTAAGCTGACCTTTCCCTTTTCCCAGCATAGTTACAAGATTTGGTACATTTAAGAAGAATTTTTAAAAAACGTTTTTACAAACATGTTCTGCATGACCGCTTCTAGTAATCCTGCCGACGGGGTGATCAATGCCTTTAAAGGAGATTTGTAGAAACCACAAAGAGTCAAATGCTGCCACTATGGAGATAAATGCCCCTTCAGTTCCTCAGCTGATGCTCACCACAACACACCTCCTCAGGGAAAAAGTTTGCTCCAAACTCAGCTTATTATTGAGGTGGGGCAGAAGTTCATAACTGACTCACTAAGAACTGCTCTCCATCTGGCTTAATTTGTCATTGGAAAGAACTACTTAAAGCACAGCTACAGCACCCTCTTACACTATGCTGGATTATTAATTCAACATCGATCCAGAGGAAACACACTCCACTTCCTACAGCACCCTGCTTTTGAAGGTAACCCATTCTCTCTATTGACCAGGCTGAATGCTGCTTAAATTAGCAAGAATAAATAAAACCTCAACTCCACTGAATAGCAAAGAGATTTGAAAAACTGTTCCATTTTTTTCTGTTTTTCATCCAAGATCAGGATTTCAGCACACTGTCCCTGATTAGCTCTTTACATTTTTACCCATCTCTTTTTTTGAATCAATTCAGGCAGCAAGTAATCTGGGCAGAGGCTCCTGTGCTCAAACCAGATAACAAATCAAGCTATTCAAGATTAAATGCATTACCCTGCTTCCCACTATTTTAAAGGCCAGAGTTCTATAAACTAGTGCCAGATGTTTTAATTAGCAGAAAGCATCAGCATATTTCTGCACAGCATGTTCCAGAAGGGATACTGAAGCGACAAAGTAAAAAGTCTCAGCACAGAACGAATGCATGTTTCATTATACATCTTTGACTGCTTCCCCTGCACTTTGCCCACATGCCTGCCTTTCCTAGGACTCGTTCCAAAATATTACTTCAAGTAGATTTTGTTTTGTTCTTTACAGTTTCCTGGAAACCTTTGTAAATATATTCATCTGGTGTCTCTCAATTTCCCCTACTCAATCAATCTTTGTCCCAACCTAAATCTATTTTACTTCATTTGAAGAAACTCAGCCTCCTGATCTAACAGGGACTCCATTAAGGATGCAGCCACAGCACATTTTGCAGTCTGTTTGAACCTCTGGGCACAGCAAGGCAAAAATTAATACTTCACCTAAAAAACTCATGAGTGTTTCTTACATGAGGCTCATGTAATCTACAGGGGGGTGATGCAATATGATACAGTTGCAGCTCTGTCACTACTGAGCCGGTGAGGATCTAAAGACGAAATTTTGCAGAAGGCTTGCATGCACATGCAAGTATATAACACAAGAGGGATTTCAAGTGACATCATCCAGAACAAGAGCAGTTTGGGATGTTTATTATCAAGATGAGACATGACTTAGGCATTATATGTTGGAGAACAGAAAGAGTGACCATTACCTCACAAAACACCTCTTATATTTTCTCCTAATGTTTCTCATTTTGTCCACAGCATAAGTTTCTGCATGCCTGACTCTGCAAAACTGGAGAGAGGCACCAGAATCCCCAGAGTGGCTACTGGACAGGTGCAGTGTGCTTTCTGTTCCTGCACATTGTGGTGCCGCACTTGGGGACAGCATTCACATTGTCCACACTTAGCACAGTAGGGAAATATTTCTGAAGCTTTTAGTGAAGGTTATAAAATTCTGTGGAGGATGGCTATCCCCAAGACAAGATCTGTCCTCAATACCAAGATTATATTGTTTTTTTCCACCATCCGTAGAGTTCTGGTCATGTTGTTCTCTTCCTTATAGAAACCATCATAGATAGGCAAGCAGTTTTGAGAATATTGGGCTGATAAAAAGGGAAAGATACATCAAAATATCAGTGTATCTGTACTGAAAGAAATACACAATGAAAAGCCAATGCAACTAAAACATTTACCACTTCCTAATACTCAAGTATGAAGTGAAAAATTAGAAAGGACAAAGAAAACACAAGCTCTGATTAGTAACATCCATTTGGTTTCTGAAATAAGCTTCAGATAAAGTCCCAATGGTAAATTGTCACATTGTATTCTTGGAAATCCAGTTTTGCACTGCTGTGTCTTTCTAGAAATGCAGTGAGCTGGGACAATCTTCATGCTTGTTCCTCTCCTTGCCTCCCCTGCTCTTGCCCCTTGTTTGCTCCTTCCTTCATCTGCTTCAGTGGCTTATTTCTGATTTCTCTTGTCCTTTGGAGTTATCAGGAGTAAAACACAAGATTGATTCTCCAGGTCAAACTGTTCCTCATCAATTATAGTAAACAAACCACTAATGTTTTCTAGCCAGTCAGTCTTATTTCTCTCTCTCTCTCTCTCTCGTACACACACACACACCCACACACATCCACACATACACACACACACAGATGTCCTTCTACTTCCAAGGAAAAAAGGAACTGAAATGGGTCAATTTGTTATTTTCTTTCCTTAGCTGTTTACAGCACAGCCTTTCCCCTCAGCAGCTCCCCAAAGCTAAAGCCAACTCTGTGAGAAAGTTTTTGACAAATAGTCCCCACCTCAGCAGAGGGGTCGATATTCCATCCCTACAGACAGAACTGCACTGGTGTATGAATCCCTGCAGAAGGATGCCACAAGGCTGTCACAGTGGCTGGGTGGCACAGTGCTGCTATCATGCAGTCAGCAGCACCTACAGCTTAGTTTTGGCCATGGCCAGCAGGACCGGGCACAGGGTGCTTCTCACTCATGAGCCTTCAGTTCATTAAGGCCCCAGGAGAGCCAAATGTTGGCCAATTCCATCCTTCCTTTCTCTGAAGGAACACATCTATCTCCAGGGAAAGGGGTCTCTTCTCACCTTTTCAAAAGACCAGCAGAGATTTGCTGTCACAGAGAGCTGTTGCATCTCAGATGTTTTCACTGCTGCAGCACAAAATCATTGCATTCTCTTTCTGTCCCAACAGCTTCCAGAGGAAATGCCATTACAAGGAACTTTTTCTGGGTCAGACCAGTTTATACCTTCTCCCTGGCCACAAGTCAAAGCCAATGCCCAATTTTATTTAGGACAAGACCATGTGCATGATCCTGAGAATGTTGGTGTCATCACATGTGAAACATTACAACATCCCAACATAACATCTCAGCTCATGATAGAAGTGAGTCCTTAGATCTTCAGCTTTAAGGAGGTTGTTAAAGATAATAGCAGCTTTGGTTAAAAATGTAACTCACATGTGGGATCTAGACACCTTTCTGACAAGGCCATAAGGAGAAGGCAGGACCACTGCGCAGCTGAATTCCTTTCTGGAATATGGAAGTCTACCAAAGATCCAAGACCAAAACCATACTGAGTAGATAAGCTACAAAACCACCTTTGAAAAAAACACATCTCTTTAGATCATCCACAGCCAAAAGTGGGCAACCCAAGAAATAACTACAAAATCCCAGTTTTTTCCACCATCACCACCACTCAGGTGGTGGTGGTGGTAAGGGTTTCAACAACACACTGCCTGTCATCATCACAACCAAAACTCTCTTCCCCAACATTGCTGATCTGCCTCTTTAGCCCTTTTTAGTAATTCTTTGTATGTTGACACTAGCACAAGATACTAGACTCTTGCTATGGTCTGTCTTGTCTCACAGTGCCTCTGAGTTCTTTGACAATACAAATACCAGCCTGACTAATGTATGTGCTTTCCATGACAATCACATATGTGAATTTGAAGGATCCTTAACAGATGATAGTGATGCTCAAATAAGCTTTGGCTGTTCTAACACATATTAAATTAGTGTGCTATTAAATATGTGCCAAAAGTGAAGGAAAGTATCTGTGAGGCTCCATAACCTTTCTAAATGAAGAAGCTTGTTATAAAGCCACAGAAAAGTCTGCAAGAGTAAAACTCTAACAACTAAACAAGTCCTGACAACAGATTTTTCCTGAGTTTTATGCCTTCCCCCCAACTTCTTTCTTTCATTTAATAATAAAAAAAATTAATAAGTGGAATGTTCTGTAGTTACTTTGAAAGAATTAATTTAATAAAATAATTCAGAGTGCCTCAAGTTAATTTAATTCAATCCTAGACTCATGCTGCTGCCAAATTGCACATTTAAAAACTGCATAGCCAAAGAACTTTAGGTGCCCTCTGAGAATGCCTGAAGTGAAAGAAAAGGCAGAGAAAAAAAGACCCAGGAAAGCAAATTAAGGCAAATACCTTGTTGCAGGTTGAAGGGAAAAAAGGAGAAAGAGAAGGAAGAGGAAGTTTCAATTAAAGTGCAAGTGATTTAGTGCTTAAGAACAATAGCTGGGTAGAAGCACTGCCCAGCATTTATTTACAGTAGTTTCACGATTATAAAC
>VRYO01001681.1:1206259-1244988 GCA_009812075.1 Sialia sialis | reverse complement strand
TTCTTCAATGAAAAAGGTGCGGCTTATATTCGTGAAACTACTGTAATTATTTAACACCCTTTGAAGGGAAGATGGTGTAGGTCAGGCCAGTCAAGAAGAGGAAAGCTCATCAGTAAGGAATGACTATTTTGTAAAATCAAAGTACAGCACTACAATAGAGTCCTGAGGGTCAGGGCTTCAAGCAAGAGAAATCAAGGCTTTCTGGACTAAATTCTTCCATAGGATGGATTCAGCAAGGGTCTGCAGACATCCATCCTGGGACATGATCCAGTCTGGAGACTGTGAACACACATTATGGGTTTGATCCACTCCCACTAGGGCAAAACCACAGTGAAAGCAGAACTGAGTACAAAAAGTTGTTAGCTGGCATCTGAGGTAGCTAAAAATCCATTGGGGACAGCCAGTAGGGCAAGAAAACATTTTAAAAATGTTCAACTACAATTCAAGGCCCTAATGTCCTGATGTTCTACAACAGAGAAAGAGCCTATAAATTAAGAGGTAGGATGCAACTTAGGTCTCAAAACTTTGCTCTGAAAAAAAAATGCACGATACATTACCAAGCCAAGATGTTTTTCCCCAGTCTTGTTTATCCATACAAGTCCCTGGATCATATTGCCACTAAATTGTCCTATTTAATTTGAAAAATCCTGTACTCAGAAATCTGAGACACCATCTTTAAGTTAGGAATAGTGTTGCTGGCATGTAACTTGCTCCATCTCACAGCTGCCACAGCTAAGCAGACCTACCTATCATCACCTCTATCTCCCAGGCCTCTCTTAGTGTCATCAGTCTCTTTACAACAGGGTGGGTTTAGGTGTTAAACCCTTCAGAACATAGAGTGTTGATTATTATAAGTGTGAGCCAACATTCCTCTATGCCCTCAAGGCTTATGAAAAGGGTTACAACAGTAATACCAGAGTAATACCAGAGGACTGGATTTGATGACCCAAAGAGGTCCCTTGGAGCCCAATCACTTGTGTATTGTTTATGCTATTACTGTTGGTTCTAATCTTATTGTTTACTTCTTGGAGGTGAAGGTAAATTCTACTGGCTTTCTTCAGGTTCAAGGTTAAAGCAGCTCTGCTTGAAAAAGTAGTACATCCTAAATAAGCAATTCGGTTTTGTCCAAAGGCCTTAGGCTGTCTGCTGTGATTTCCTATTCAGGAGGATGCAAGTTAAGCTGGATGTCATTGGAAAGTCAGTACTTTCAACAAGATTTTGATAAGGCCACATAATTAACAAATGACCTTGATGTTATCATAAAAACTGGGCACATTTTCCATTGTAACAAATACCTCAGCTAGTGTCAGAAGATTTTCTAGTGTTCTTTTTGTATATGTGTAAAAATACATGAACAAAGAGAAATGGAACACTGATTTATATGTATATATAGATATATATATACATATTTTTAAAAATCAGTGCTTCCTAGCTCATGCTGTTTATCTTGCTTTTTTTTAATCTACTTTTTTTCATATTTTGAATCTTTCACAGTCTACTTTCCCCCATCCTATCTGCTTCTTTAGAAAATTATAATAGTGGTCCAAGTTTTTCAAATTTATAGGCTTTGATAGGAAACATAATTTCCAGCAACAGCAAAAAGAAAGTGCAAACTTGTTACCAGCTTCACCCATTTTATGCAATCTCTGCATCCCCTACACTCAACATGCTGATGACTTGATTGTAACTCAGAGCCATCTCTTCCTGAACTATATCAAACTTAATTTCCATGAGTAACTAATATTATGACAACAGGCTGAGTTTCAGTAAAAAAGATTTATACGCACACACTACTATTTACTGTCTTTTCTTATATTTACTGTGGTATCTGAAAGGGCTTTACGTGCATCTTTGAAGTTATCCCCCCATTTGGCATCTAGGGAATAGAAGTCCATATCCTCTAAGATAATGAGATACTTAATGATCTACGTGTCTATTTACTTTTTGAGGCTATCAGCTGCAGAGAATATTAAGCGACTTACCCAAATGTCATACAAAAAGGTTGCATTAGTGTCTTTAAAATGAAAAAAAAATATCACAACAGAACCAGAAACCAATCTCCTAAATCCATATACTTTGTCTTAACTACTATCCTTGTGAATTACACTGTTATATAATGTAATTAGAAGAAAATAGCAAGTTCTATTCTAGGAACTTCTAATCAGCAACAAGCACTGCACTCCTAACGATCTCATTAGAAAAGAAATGCATAATTGCATGGTAGCACCATCAAAAAAGCTACACCTCCAGCCAGAGGGGCAGCCCATTTCTGCATATATAGCACAACTTCAAGTAAGGCCACTTCTGCTATAAGTAACACCAGAAAGACAAAAGTAAAAAGCAATAATAGCTCATCTCTTCTAGACATGAGGTAAAGGTTTTTGGGGGAAAAAAAAAAGGAAAAGAAAACTCTATTACCAAGGTATTGTTTATTGAGTGTAAATGCTAAGCTGGTGTTCACTGAAGTTCGCAAGTGCAGCAGTTTTATAAGCAAAGCCTACTTGCAATAGGAATAGGCTAGTAACCTTACTGGCACCTTGGATTTGGATGCGATCTTTGCAAGTACATTCATATTCTGTAATTGCTTTGTACATTTTATTTATATTTGCCTATTCTTAACTTGCACTTTTTTTAGATATTTATAGGTTTGGTATGGCTCAGGCCACCCACCACATGCTTGATGTGACAACAAATGCTATGATCCAACCCTTTTTTCAGAGGATGAAAGAGCCAGAGCAGGCAGCTGGCCCGAACTCCTAGTGTCAGAGCAGACATCTGGCATCATCAATAGCAGTTATTATAGGCCATGGTTGAGCTGTAAATGTTGACTTAGCTTTGAAGACCTCCAAAGTATGAGAGCAGTGTGATCTAGATTTTGTACCACTGGATGTAATCTGTCACTCTCCTCAGCAGGACCTCCTTCAGCAGGTTCTCTTCAGGTAAGAGTATGCTTCAGTGGCAGGGATCACAGTTACACCTATGGGATAACAGGAAAGTCCTGCAAGATCCCTATGCAGTTATGATCAGGAACTCATGACACACAAGGAGACAGTTTAAGGTTTTCAAAACAGATGTAGTAGCTGCTGAACAATATTTGCAGCTCTTTCACAGTTTCCTCTGCTAGCATCAGCAAACTCCTACTTGAGTGTGCCACTCTGTAAAATGGGAATTTTACAGCTCCACAGGGAAGATGTGAAGGAGTAAAGCACCAAAGCTAGGAGTTAGGTGCCTAAAAGCTTTATTGATCCAGGTGTGAGTATATGGTATTATTGGACTCTATGTTAGGTCATATCTGGGAGCCTAAGAAAAGCAGCTGTAAGAGGCAGTCACAAGATTGAACTCTAAAGTAAGGAAAGAATATAAGAAAAACCATGAACTGAAATGCTTTAACCTAGGAAGGCAAGGACAAGAAGTGGTTAAGAGGGGATTTCACTTAAGCATGGAGAAGAAAATCTTAAGAGATACACATCAGGACTGCTGATGATTTTGTTTTGCTCCTGACACAGATAATGGGATAAGTGGGCATGCATGGAAATCACAGAAAGGAGAATTTCTAAGGAGATGAAAGCCTTTCACAAAGCTGGCTCCATTATACCATTTTTTTCCTGTGCCTCCTGCTGGGAAAGGCTGGAAGTACCACCCTAGCCTCCTCCACAGTCTGCCAGAGGAGCTGGAAGCTCTCCTGTGCCTGGGAACATGACCTAAGCCCTGATCTGCCCACCTCACCAAGCAGCCAGGCTTGGAGCAGCTCTGAAATGTCCCCCAGCTGCCTCTCCCACCTCATTTCTTAACACGCACTTCACAGGAAGACAGAGACTGGAGTAACAGGGAGGTCTCACTCTGCTCATCCTGTCTGGCATGTGCAGGCCCTGAACTGGGAGTGTGCTGAAGGGCTCTGGTGTCCTGTCTCTGCTGGCTAAAGGCAGGTACTGAAGTTGAAACAGGCTCTGAGGGAATCTCCTGCTTGCTGCTCCTCATGCAGGAGAAGGCAGTGAGAGAATGAAGCAGCATCTTCCTGCACTGGGCAAGCCAGTGTCAAAGCTCATTCACTGATGTGTGAAACCTAAATCTCTATGAGGCTCCTCTTCTTCCCTTTTTGTTTTTCTCCCCACCCCCAGTCACTCTCCCATTTTTTTGGGTGTTGCCATGGAAACTGCCTCTGGTTTCCATTCTCTGTCTTTCTGTCATGTCCCTGCTCAGAGTCAGAGGCAGCATTGAAGAGACATTGATCATTGATGCAATGAACCAGCCCTGCAGGAGCCAGACTGCCCTGTAACCCTGGGCCTTCCAACCACCACCTGCCTCACAGAGAAGGTCCAATCTTAGTGCTCTTTGGGCAAGTTTAATTAAAAATGAACTGGAACCAGGCCCTTTAAGGCACAATCCTTCAGAGGGTCATGAGAAATGCCTGCACATACACATACCTCGAGCCTTTTGGAGCTTTGTCAGGAGATGCTGGGGTTATTCCCATGTCCCTCTACACACTGAAGTCTACCCCCAGCTACAGAGGAGCCTGTGAGACTAATGTGCTGTTTCTCTTTGAAAGGTTATCCTAACCTCATCACCTGCCCCATTCTCTCCTGAGGCTGCTAGAGCAGAGTTGCTCTTTTTCAGGACTTGCATTAGACCACATAAACTGACAAACCTAGGGCTGAGCGTACTCAAGAGATCTCATAGCCAATACACCAGCAGCCTTGCTCTTCCATGCCTTGCCACTGCTGGCTGGATTCTCATCATGGGTGTAAGTGGAGTAAGTACCAAACCCAGAAACAGCTGTGCCGACACAAGAAGTCAACAGAGCAACATTTCCATTAGGAAGGGATTTCGGATGGCCAGCAACAAGAAAAAAAAACAGGCCAGAAAATGAGAAGGTGCATCTATAAAGACAAAGCAATCTCAAAGGAAGGAAGAAAGGATTAAAAAAAAGTTGAAACAGGACCAAGAGAAAGACTGGCCTGATTTTTTAATTTCAGCTTGCTGCTAGCTGAATCCCTTTTCCTCCAGCCTCCTCCCACCACCTCCCCGAAGGGTATCATTGCCTCCTAATACACTGATGTGCCAAGGAGCCCTCTGACAGCTCTCTATTAATTAACTTCATGCCGATACAAATTTTATTTAAAGTTTAAAAAATCCAATTCACATTGATCCACCTTCATTGCTCTATGTGGCTGCCAATCAATGGCTGCTTGGCTTTACCTGACAGGGGAATAGATTTCACAGCTGCACAGGGAAGGGAGGCGCTTGGGAAGTGAGAAATAAAAGTTGTGCCATTCTGGAGGAAGATCCATCATCCCTTCTCCTTCCCTGTTTTTTGTGCACTCTCCAGTTTCTCTACAGACCTCCCACTCCTGACAGTATGAAGTAAGCTGAACCAACTGTGCTAGGTTCCATCGTCCCAGCCCAGGAAGGGGCTTTTCTCATATGGCAGACTAGGCTGAAGCTTATACAGTGCACAAGGGGTCAGTGGGGACAAAAAAAGGATTAATTGACTCCCTGCATTCAGACTTCTGACAAGATTTGCCAAATTTCTCAATGGTGATCGTCATTTTACTCTCAGAGGGAATAGCTTTGTCTCTTCCCCTTCCCTCTGCCCCAGGAATCAGTACTTCTACAGAGAACAGCCTTTGCAAACAATGCGTTGTCCCTTAGGCCTTGTCTGCAGTAAGAAAATTGGTAAGCACGGGTGTTTTTCTGCTCTGCAAGGAGCAAAATAAGATGCTGGATAGAAAATATAACACATCTTTGCCCAAGGATGAGAGAGGAGCTCATGGTCCCTCATTGTTTACACAGTAGCTTCTAACATTACTGGATGTTGTCAGTCAAGGTAAATGGTTTAGCTCTGGTTGAGTTTGGCTGCGTATGCCACCACAGTGTTCACACTGGCCTTTCTCCTAATGTTTAAAGTTAGATGACTCATCTGTGACCCAAGAAGAAGTGGAAGATGCATTACCTTGCATCTTGACACTGTAAGAAAGGTCATTTTAGAAGCAGTTATAGTGTACTCTTTCTAAATCACTCCTTGAAAAATAATCATATTTCTCCACTAGAGGCAAAGCTTTCAGCTTGCCAGTATGAAGGGAGCTTATTGTTTTATTATCAAGATTCTAAAGTATCACAGTCAAGAGCTCCACTGTTAGGGCAGTATTGAAAGAGACTATTTTAGGAAAAATATGCAGCTAAGCTAGCTCTGGGTAGCACCCTTGAAGTCATCATTAAAATTCCACTATTGATCTTCCTGGTGTTATGTCCATCTCTGATGGAGTCATACCAGTCCTTCCAATCAACAAGCCCTGACTATATAAGCAGGGCATCCAACCTACAGGCTTCATGCTTGACATATACAAGTCCTCACATGCACCCACACGTCTTAAAAGACAATTTTTTGCTGGTTTCCATAAAACAGCTTCTATTTGTGGGTGAGCAGTAAAAATAATCCTCTACCCCTGACAAAGCCAAACGTTATGACCTAAGGAAATATGTCAGCCTGTTTGTCTAATTTAGATGATGCTGGGTACATGCTAATGGGTGTACCTTATAAACCTAATACAAGCTGCAACAGAGGAGGCTAGATACTCCTGAAATAGCAGTCTAAATGCTTGCATAATGTAACAGCATGGCTTGTGCAATTTCACCATGAATACTTGCAATCCTTAAGGTTGAATAAACACAATACAGGCTTGAACCAAAGAGAGAGCAAATGAATGGGCAGGAGAAACAGAGGACTGTCAGGCAGGTTATGTCCTTGGTTCACGGGGAAAAAAAATTATAAACTTGATTTTCATGCTTGATAACAAATTTTTTGGATTAATTTTGATGACACAGAATACTCTTATTGCAAATGAAGTAATTCTGAAGCCTGTGACCTATTTTCTGATGACAGATATCAAAATCCTTATCAGCTAATCTGCTTTGACACTTTCTTTTTCCATGAAAGAGAAGAGGAAACCACATCAAGTTTACTTCAGAAATGGATTCTGAGTTCAGGGTGGGCCAAGTGGGAAGCTTGTGTTTGATTTTTGTCCAACAGACTGGGTTTTGAAGCAATATAGTGTTTGGAAGCAGCTCCAGAAAGGATTTTGGAGGAAGAGAAAGCTTTCTAACAGAAAGCTGCTGAAAAACTAGTGGGTTCTCAGGAAAACAGATGTGCCCACATCCAGCACAAGTGCCCATCACTTTGTCTTCTCTTTGCTTGGTACCACAAGCATTAAGTTTGAGATTTTATCCAGGCATAGCTCACCTCCAGGTCACAGGTTTCCTGCCTTTTGGTGAAAGTACAGTAATTTCACGACTATAAGGCACACCCTTTTGACTAAAATTTTGATTGAAACCCAGGAGTGCACGTTATAATCAGATGCACCTTATATACAGAGTTCGGAAATTTTTCAGCCCAGAAGTGTGAGCCACGAAGCCGCAGGGAGAGCCGGCAGCCATGGCAGCCATGCAGGGAGAGCTGGCAGCAGATCTTCTCTGCAAAAAAAAGGTGCACCTTATAGTCCAGTGCGCCTTATGTATGGACAAAGTTCGGAAATTTGCCAACAACCCAGAAGTCTGCCTTATTGGGTGTGCCTTATAGTTGTGAAATTACTGTACTTTTAACACCTCAGATCATCAGGTTCTCAAGTTCCACCTCACTCCAAAGACACCAGGGTTGATATCTGAAGACAAGAGGATCCATAGAGCTCAGCCCTACAGCAATACCATAACACCTCATATCCTGAAATGCCATTCTAGTTTAGCATTTTCATTGACAGAGCAAGGATTGAAGCACAACAAAATTAATTCTTTTAAGATAAAAACAAAAAGATCAGTGGAAAAGTAAAAATCTCAAAGTTCATCTCCCAAGTCCCAAGCTAGGGTTTTATCCTGCTTCCTCCATGGTCTGAGTCTGGCTCCTGTATCCCACCTGAGCCACCTGCAAGGTAGCTGTGAATGCAACTGAATATTACTGAACTGAACCAACACATTACCCACAAGCCTTCTCACACCTCTCTCTGCAGATCTCTTTGCTGATCCCTCTTCCTTTCTTACTTGCTCTTTGTACACTTTCCCAGGTTCTCTTCTTGCTTCTCTCTCATCTTGCAAGGGCAAAGATACACACCAACTATTCAGTATAGAAAAGAAACATTCACAGGCTGCTGAACATGTTCATGGGAAGCAAATAGCCACAGCAAAGGAAACAACCCTGGGCCTCACAAACTTGCCTTCAGACAACAAATCAAAGGCACTAATCCACCTTGGGCTTTTGGAGCTTGCTGGCAGAAAAATAGAAGCTGGAAGAGAGAAGGGAAGTAGGGAAAGGAGAGACGTAAACAGGAGAAAAAATCCCAAATCCCACAAGTAAACTAAAGAAATCAGAGAGACAACACAGCTCTGACTTTGGTGTTTGCTTTGATTAAAGTCACTCCCCTTATGGACACTGAGGAATCGCCATCCACTCCCCTCTTTGGTCCCCTCCTGTCTCCTTCACCCATTCCCTGGGACACATGCAGCACTCTACCTCTCTGCCTTTACCACTCTTTCAAAACACAGCTTCTCCTCTTTCTCTCCAGCAACCCTTACCCCTCAACTCCATCTTGGTCTCCTTTTCTTCCACAGGCCTTGATAGAAAGGAGCAGGTATGAAATTAGCTGTTATTCAGTCCCAAATTGCTGACCCTTGGGAGCAGGGACTGTTGTATCTGCTTATAGAGTCCCCATCACCACTTAATGCCTTTTGATATTGCTACAGGAAACATATCTAAAGCCAGAAGGGGTCATTTGGGCTAATACAACTTCCAGTATAACATGAACTGGAAAGCAACTCACTCAGCAGTTTCAGCACTCTGTGGAGAAAGTTCTTTCCATTACATTATCGCTTAGAAAGGTATCTAGTTTTGCCTAAAAGACTCCAGCTGAAGCACTGTCTACCATAAACCCAGTCAGACCAGCTGGTATTGTCCTTTTTAACTTTTGCCTCCTCTTTAGTATGAATTTTTCTGCCTTCAGCTTCTGATCAGCATGTACCATTATGCTTAAAATCATCACACTGTCAGGACTTGTCAAAACCTTTCTTTCTCTTCAGGAAAAGTGCCATAAGTTCACTTCTACCCTGTCCCCCCAGGCAAAAAACATGCTTAGATAAGAGACTTTCCTGTGAACTAAAGATATTGGGAAAAACCCATTTTGTTTAGGAAGTGTGAGAATCCTTTCCTTCACCTAGGTTGAAGTCTCTTGCTTTGATAAGAATAGAGATTTTCTGCTGCTACTACATAGGCTTCTTGTTTGAAATACAGAAATTCAGACTGGACATATGGAAAAAATTCTGTACAAGGAAGGCTGCAGCAGCTGCTCCAAGTAAGTGTAGGATCTTCAACCTTGTCAAGGCTCAGCTAGATAAAGCCACAGTGACCTGATCTGACATGGGCAGCAGTTGTACTTGGAGAGCAGGCCAAATTTTGTGACCTCCAGTGGCCCCTTCCAGCCAGCATGTCTGCAGTTCTATGAAACGCAAATCAAAACAAAATACTCCAGCTTACCTGAAACTGAGCATTTCTGCAAGCCTTTTTCACAAAATTATAGTCTCAAGGAAATGCTGCTTTCCAAGGGAAAACTTAGACAGTGTTTTAGCAGGAGCTATAAGTATACTCTTGAATTCAACTCCTGAGATTTCCTTCACATGGGAAAGGCACATTTAGCTCTCTTCACTTTTGCTTCAGCCTATTCCTACCTATGTAGAGATGTATTTTCGTAAAAGTATGATGATGTACTCTATCTTTTCTTTCATGTACATGTGGAAGAAAAGCTTATCTGCAGCAGAATATCACACTAAAGCATGTCAGAGCAGTCTTGATAAAACACCCAATTTCAAAACTGCAGTGCCTCCTTTTTCCAAGAAACTCTTGGGGGGGAAAAAAAAAAATCAACATTTTTGTTCACAGAATTTCAGCTGAAAATTCTTTTGAGGTAGTCTTTCCTATCAAAAAGCTGTCAGCTTTCCCACTGAAGTATGGAACAGATTCAAAGTGACATTTTTTTCCTCTGTTCTGCTTTAAAGTGTCCCTTTTTTTTTTCTTTTTTTTTTTTCCCCTGGAATGGAATAAAAGCAAACGTGACAAAGTGGCATTTCCACTCCAGCTATCATTTTTTTTCCTTCTTTTTTTTTTTTTTTCTTTTAAGCTGAGAAACAGAAATGGAATATTTTTAGTCAAAACATCAATTTTTTAAACTGTTTGTTTCAAATTCCCCGTTGGAAAACCTTTTTTTTTCCTTTAACAAAACTGATGTTGCTGTCCTTCCCAGAAAAGTTCATTTTCAACATTTTAATGTTTGCTTTTCCCTGCAGGAATACTTTCTGCACATAAGAAGCTCAATCTATGCAAACTCATTTCTCTTTCTTGGCTATTAATTGGCAGCAGGAAGGGTCCTGGGAAAATCCCTCTTCAGTTTCTGTCAAGGATCTAAAGAGAAGCTGAAATATCTCTCCAGCTGGGAAGGGTGGGACCCCAACTGCCTCTGAGCACACTTCTGCCACAGTGTACATCCAAGCATCAGGTACAGTGCAAAAATTACTGGAATGTCAGTAGCTGCAGACAAGGTGGGCAGCAACCTTGTGTTGGTGGCTGACAATAAAACTTCTTCCAGAGTTTATAGTCAAACACATGTGGCTTTGATATTCCTCAGAGCTCTCTAGAAAACTGTATTTCCATTAATAAATGAAATGTTTAGGACACAGTGAGAGATCCTGCTGACTTGAGTGTATCCTTATCCTACTTTCCTCAACCTGAGGACTTGGTTATCAAATTTTGCTCAGCTATTCAGTTCCCAATGTCACTTTGCATATGAAAGGTAAAAGTCCTGTTTGGTCAAGAGCAAAGATCCACAGCCCAATTAAATGCATTTTATTTTCACGCCAGGCCTATGGCAATATCACTGTCTCTGCTTGCATTTACTCTTCAGGACTTAGGGAAATGTAAAACTTCCAAACTTCTTAGCAAAGTTGACTCTGCTGCACAATCCTTCTTTATATTTAATCCACACAGTGGTGGCAATGTGGCTAGAAATATTTGCCAGCAAGGGATTGAGTGGGTGTGAAGTGGGTTTGCAGAATTATTGCTAGATTATTTAATTTTTACTTTAGATACACACACTTCTCCCTGCTTCCACGCATTGCTCACTTCATCACTTTGGCTTCACACCTTTCCTAGAACAGTTCTGGTCAAGTTTGTCTGTTTTTTTCTAATACTCACTCATGGTTCATGAAATGCTGTCTCTTGAAGGACATTTCCAAAACCCTGATTGCAGATCCACCATTCAACAGCACTCTATCCATTTCCTCTGAGAAAAACTGATTAGTCAGTCCTTCGTTCTCGTTCCCTGGAAGGCATGTGGAGGCAGCACATAACAAATCAAGAACTAATACATCTGCTAGAAGAACTTTACTGAGGATAAGTCTTGCATAACAACTTAGCTAGAAGACTGCCTATGTAACATATAAAGCATTAGAAAAGGGCCACTGGAATATCCCTCAGAACTTCCAAGATTGCTTAATGATCTAAACAAGTGAGCATCTTTCCTCATTGCTATTTATATGGCACCTTCATTTTTATATTTTAGAACAAGCAGAGCCTTCAGCATTAGAAGTGGCATCTGCAATGCTGAACTCACATCTGCAATAGGGAGAAGCCAGTAGATATTACAGAGATTACTGGTGGAGATACTGCTGCTACTGCATCCAGTGCAGATCCACACACAAGGGGCACTTGCTTTTTTAACCTCATGTCTACTCATCCAGACAGCCAGATTAGCAGAAGGAGAGGTTAGAGCACCTTCTGGCCACCTGGATTAGTGCAGTGCCTAACCCTCTCTCTCTCTGGTTTAGCATCGACTTCCCTTTACATTTTCTTTCCCATCTGTCAGCATGATCTTCCAACCTGCAACATAGAATTTCACTCAAATAAGAGACAGCTCCATTAACCATTAAAGAAAGTTGTGCATGAAAACTAATTCAGAGTCCAGACCCTCACACCTGAAGTTCTGTGGGTGTGGGGAAAACAAGATACAGAAGTCAGAGAACACCAGCTACAGGATAAGTACAGTAATTTCACACCTATAAGGCCCACTGGAGTATAAGGCACACATCCAGGTTGCTGGCAAGTTCCCATACTTTGTCCATATATAAAGGCGCAGTGGCGTATAAGGCACACTTTTTCCCATCACGCGGCGGCTGCCAGCCAGGGCCGCCCGTTCCCGCTCCCCCTGCACAGCTCCCGCAGGCCGCGGCCACCCACAGCCACCCGTTCCCACTCCAACTGCGCGGTGCCTGCTGGCCGCAGCCACCTGCTCCCCCCATGGCTCTTGTGGCTCACACTTCTGGGTTGGCAATTTTCCGAACTTTTTCCATATATAAGGCGCACCGGCATATAAGGCACACTTCTGGGTTCTGATCACAATTTCAGTCAAAAAGGTATGCCTTATACACGTGAAATTACTGTATATTCTGTCCTTATACTCTTTCTTCAAAGCAACAGGAGAATGTAACTCTTGCTACCTTCAATGTGACATATTTTGTACCCTGAGGAAGGTGAGAGAGCACACAAAGTAGCACCTTTCCCAAGATCTGAGGAATCAAGCTGCTTGGAGTCTACTCCAGGTGCTAAAAAAAACCCCCCAAGACAACAAAATAAATAAACCCCTAAACCCTCAGCTGCCCAGGTAAGACAGAAAGAAGTACTGGGGCATTTTGAGCAAATGGTGGGTTAGACACTGAGTTGCAGTAAAATCTCGGGAAAACAACTGCTCTCAACAAGAACCATGTTTTTAAAGGTAGAAGTGATACCAGGCAGAGCTGAAGCATTTCAGAAAAATTTTAAACTCAGCTCTGATGCAGTGACAGAACCTGCTGACTGCTTCCCCATGCACCCAAGCCACATGAAGAACTCTCCTTATTTGGTCCTCCTCCTGCCTCCCTCCTTCTTGCTTCAGAGCCATCTCCCAACCTCACACACTCTCACTTCAAGAGGAGTCAAGAGATTTTTTTCAAGCCTCGATGTGAACAGAAACTGTACCAGAGCTGTAAAGGAAAGCACTCCCCAGTTCAGGGAGTTTAGGGTTATGTGCTGCTTCTGCACAGAATTCATGTTCTTCAGGGCACATAGGGTCATTAACAATCCATGGGTTTTCACAGTTACCTCATGTGCCTGCACACACACAAAAGCACCCTGTTGTTAAAGAATACATAGATCATCACACCTCCACACAATGTACACAACACTGATAAACTATTGCCCAGGTCATAGCAACTAGGCAAACTGGTTCTAGCCAGACCCCAGGTAAGTGTGTTTGTGTAGCAATCTGACCAAATAAGGCCACCATAGCTACATTATACTGCTGAAGAGACAAAGAAACCCAGATGGGGCAAAAGTCCTCCACACAAGCATAAAAATGTGGCCTCTCTGAGTGACCTCCCCACCTCCAAGCAGAGGGGCAAAAGCTGTCTCAGCAGGATGCCATATATGCTTTTTCCTATGGTGTGCTGCAATTTTCCTCTTAGGGCTTGAAAAAAAGAAAAAAACACATAGTAAGGTAATCTTTTAGTAGAAACGAGTGTTTAGGGGTTAGACTAAACCAAACTAAACTGGTTTAGCTGTGTGCAGCAGTGAACCAGTGATATCAGCCTTTGAAGAAAACTTTGCAGGGTTTGTGCAAGATGCAGCAGTGAGAAGGGCATGTCATGAATGACACTGGACTAGTCTGGCAGCAGAACCTATCAGCTGCACTAACTGCACACTAGCACGGATCAGTACAATAGAGAGTCTAAGCCACCATCATAGACCAGATGGATGGAGACAATCACAGTGCCAAGTCATGGCAGAAGAGAGTGTAAGGAGTAAGCAAACATCACCTAAACTTCCCCAGCAAGAGGGCATGCAAAAGAGGAAAAGGGAAACACATAAAATGATATAAAGCCATGCTTTCCAAATCTGGGGAAGGGCATACCATTACAGGTAATATTGGTATGTGTCTAATGAACCCAGACCAGCTACCCTGAAGCAGAGGTTAGCAGAGAAAGAGACAGACAGTGGCTCCAACACAATCATCTGGACTGAAGCCAAAAAAGGCATAGTTATAGCCCCACTGCTGCATGGGACCGACTGCAACACCTAGGAATGGACACCTTCCCATCAAAGTGTGGGCTTGATAGAAAAGTTACACAAGGCTACCGTAGAGCATCTGTTACGCACTCACAGGATCAAAATCACAAGTCTGAGTGGTAACTAGATACCCAATTTTGTCAAGGCATAGACAGCCACAAAAGGAAGTCCAGGCATGTTCTTTGTGCTGCTCAGTCACTGGAGGCACACTTAACAGTTTTTTAGCTCTATACTGGCCAGATTCATCTGCTTTTTTTTGGGCTGCCATTTTCATGACTTCAACTCATAAAGAGGCCTATTTAGTTCAGTTAAGAGGAAACAAATGTCAGAGACAACATAAAACAAGATGTATGTACTGTCAGTATTGGATATGAAGGTGGTGTCTACCAGGCATAGCCTCAACACTTGCAGACATTAGGTGACTCTGTCAAGTCTTGCATGCCTAGTGTACAATTCATGTAATTACCCTTTTCTCTTTCCTCTCCCATGGCTGGCCTTGAGCCTCTGTTTTTGATACATCTCAACTTCTCTTCTTGTGTAACTCTCATCTAAAATGCAATTGGATAAGGATGTCTGAGGCTGGTGTGGGGGATTACAAGATAAGAGAGAAGCCTGATGCCACCCAATATTAAGGATGGTGCTGCTAGGGAGGGCCTGCTATGCCACTCAAGACCCACCTAAACAGTTGTTCCTTTTCACTGGATCCTGTTCCCCTGTCCTGCCCCTGCCCCTTGAATTTCTTGATTAGAACAGAGCTCTGGTTTGGGAAGGATCTATACACATTATTTTGCAGGAAGTCAGGTTGAGAAGGTATCTAAGATTGAACTTCTGGTGCAGAGAGAGCTCCAGTGCTTATGCAAAACTGTTCCTCACCCTGGGCAAGGTGGAAGACTCAAATATAATGAACACAATAGAAGCCAATTCTTTAGAAAGCTGGAGAACATGAAGAAAATCAGAAAACTGAGGGACCTCAGACTGTAGTAGCAGTTCAGTGTCATCAGATCAGGTCTGAGACTGGACTCAAGGGAAAGAAAGTATAGATAGCACATGACTGGCCTCCATCCTCATTCCTTCTTTTTGTCTTGGTGCACAAGAGAAAGAGCAGGATAAGAAGTTGGGCTGATCATTAGAAAGCACTTTTAATCAGACCTTCATGAAGATCACAACGTCATCAGCTTGCAGTGACGGACTGCTGGGGACTCCATGATGAATGCATTTGCAAATATTGCTGCAGAATAATTTCCTTCTGTCGCCAGAGCACTCCAAACAAATTAGATTCACTCTAATCACATCTCCTGTCTGTGGATGAAAAAAGATGGGCCCATCAGCACAAACACATTTAGGGAGTAGGCAGTGGAAGGGAGAGAGTGGGAGGTAAAGGGTGAGGTGCAGTGATGCAGCAGGCAGGCAGATGAGGGGCTGGAAAGTTGCCCAGCTTTAGGGAGAGTCTTTGAGAAGTGGTGTGGATACATAGTAATCCCAAGCATTTTAACAGCTCTTCTCCTGCTTGCACACACACAAAACATGAATCCTAGAGAATGGAGTAGAAAAAGCCAGCGATTCACCTGGAATTTTGCAATGGCGCAGAATAAGAGGAAGGAGAATAATGACAGCATCATTTTATACCAGAGGGTGCAGCCCTCACTGAAGTTGCAGAGATGAGCATAAAAACAGTTCCTCTGATGAGGCAAAGCTTGTGCTGCTGTCCAGTGTGTTTTCTGTGCCCTGCCCCTAGCTGGGGTTCCTGAATCAGAGAATCAGAAGATTTGCTGATAATCCAGTACAGGTGAGTCACAAGATGTGGTACTCAGATGGAGGGCCTGGTTGGGAAATGTTAATTAGTGCCCAGTGACATTGTGCCATACTGGAGGCATTCAATAAAGGTGGCAGCTCTTTTAATTCATACTAAATCTAAGTATATTAGTTTAAGCTCTTTGAAATGAGGGACACAACAGGCCTCAAGTTTAAAACAAACAAAGAATGAACAATACTGTTTTCTTAAAATTTTCTTTAAAATGGAGAAAGCTATACCAAGGAGAAGAGTCTAAATAAGACTTCTGAAGGCTACTGTACCTCTCTAGACCACATTTAGAATAAATGCTGGAAGCTGGCCAGAAAAGTTATTGCAGAGTAGGATGCTCATGCCGATATCATGTCTATCATCTACAATTTTCCTAAAGGCATGAATTAGCCCAACAATAGCTTTCTCCTCCCTTGCCTGAAAAATAAAGGGTCACCATTAGTGATTGAGCAGACAAGTCATAAGACTGGACAAATGCAGTCCATGGAGGGAAGTTAGCAATAGAGCAAGCCAATAATTTCCTTCATTCAGCTATTCTCCAACATTGGCTTGAGAACCATTTTTTCTACAAAACTGGAGGAGCCTAATGTTCTGAAAAAGCTGATTTCCCCACATTTTCACACATAGGGTATAAGAGAGTGCAATATGGTCAAGAAGACAAGGATCACGCGCACATGCTTTGAATACAAAGCAGTAGGAACAGGCTGAGAGAGTTCAGTGCAACGTGAAGTCTAAGACAAGCATGTAAGGAAGACTGTGACACACACTGCACTTGCAGGCCTGTGCGTTATCTGTTCAAAGACTTGAGAGTTGCGCTTTATAATTTCCCTGCTCAGAGGAGCTAGAGTAGTTTTTGGCTTCTCACTCCCTAGTTGGTACCAACTTTCTATTCACAGTCCCCATTTCTGGCAGCTCAGATACTCTGCCAACAGCTCTCTACTGAAGAAACAAATGTAAGCCCAGTCCATGCCCTTTTAATTACCTCTGAGATCTGAAACTGAGTGAAGCAACTCAGAAGAGAGAAAGTAAAGACCAAGCCTTATTTCAAATACAGCAGGGAGTGAGCCATGGAATGGTGAGCAGGGGGAGCGGAGGAAAGAGAGGGGAGCTGCCGCCTGAACAATTGGCTTTGTTTGCTCTCCTGGAAGCCTCTGTGTGCTTTTCCTCTAACGTGCACTGGTTTTATATAGAGGGCAAACCCTTAAGGGCCAGTGAGCTCAGAATAAGGCTTAGGGCAAGAAGCAGGCAGTTTGCTGCCAACTTCCCCTCCTCTTGTCCACACGTGCTCCCTTTCACACTCTGGCAAGGCCTCCTTATCAGGTATGATAAGCAGCATTCCAACACTCGGCTGGCAGGCTTCCAGCTCACATTCCAGGAGCCCAGCTGGGTGCTGTGGCTGTGTGAGCACACTTTAATAAACCCCTGATTTTTATCTGAACATTTTATTAATCCAAGCTCAGCCGTTTGCCAAAAAAGCCAACACATTGAATGTGCCAATGAGCGTTCTACCCAGATTCTAATGCCTATGTACCTCTGCCCACAGAGTCTCCTCTGCTTCACACTAGGATGCATGTTCTATGCAGACTTTCTCCTAATTTTTTGCTTAGCCCTGCAGCATGCTAGGGAGGTGGCAGGGGCCCTTTTAAACTGATTTGCCTTCCCTTCTTTTGCAGACAGATTTGATACAGAAAGAGGAAACATTTTATTTTTTCACTATCACATTCCTACTGGCAGAATCACTAATTTCTCCATAGGCAGAGCTCATAGTAAGACATTATACAGCTGCAAGCTATTCCTATAAAATTAAATTGAAAAGGAATCCCTCCTTTCTTATCCTTCCACTGCTGCCCTGCTGTCATTCGCCACCTCTCATGATACATCCAACTCAATCCTCTCACAAGATGGGCTGAAACACAAACATCAGTGGGTGCTAGAAGTCAGACTGCTGCAATGTGGCAAGAGGAGCAGGAAAGAGGGAGAAGTTTGTTTAGGACTCAGTTTAAAAAATGAGATAGATATTCTAAAAGTATCCATAGTCAGTACAGTTTTACATACCCTGGCTGATGGATTGACATGATTTCCTGGAATAAGACAGCCTGCTCTGCTGCTCTTCCTATTCCTGCTGTCCTAGTTTGAGAATGGGACCCAAGGAGTTTCAGCTCAGTAAGAGACTACACTGTACAGCCATGTCCTTGCCTAATGGAGTAGTCCTCCACTATCCCTAAGACTGATGACATTCAGTGCAAAAGCTTTTTTGAGAGTTTTATTAGAACACTAAGCACATTGTAGAACTATGATAATGATCCCTAGTCTTTCCAGTTTCCAAACTGGCAATTGTATTTTGGTGTTTTATCCCAGGAGGAAGTCACATATTTTCTCATTCCATCTCTCTACAGTCCTTCTGTGGTAGTTGTCCTCTTTTGTCCACTGCTGTTTTATATGCTAAATACATTTCCCATCACCAGCTTCAGATCAAACTCTCTCATTCTGTATTCCAAATCCTGCTCATCTGCTGCTGCAAGAACAGTTTGTCTTCCATCCCACTTAAGCCAGGCTAAATCGTAACATACTCCTGTATACAAGCTCAAAACTTCCTGTCATTCCTTTCAGAAAAGTTCCTCATTGTTTTTAGGCTTACCTTTGCAAACCTTCTGACTCTTTGGGATGCTCCATCAATCCAGTTAATGGCTACCTTTATATCTGCCATACCAAATACTCAGGGAAAACCATAACAAAGACCAGGTACTGGTCAACTGGGACTGCACTTTAGTGCAGGATGCAGGCAAGAAAACACAAGACAGCTGGATGAAACTTCCCAAGCCAACCAGGCAAAGGTAGCTCAAATTGTAATAGGTAAATGGTAAATAGGGATTTGAAAGCTTGGGCAAAGATGCACACCTAATTCTTCTCAGACTATTCATTTCGGCAGACACGGAGGGAGGGAGGCAGACATTTAGTGTTGCCTATCTATTAAAACTGAAATGAAACAGCAAAGGGAGATGGAGTTCTGTCTGAAAAATCAGGAGATACTTAGTAGAGGGTGAGGTTCAGCTATTAGTTCTGCTGGAGAAATCACATGTGGTATCAGCCAAATAACTATGACTTAGAGCCTTCTTTGTATAGCTAGAATGCCTAAAATAGCCCAGCTCTGGCTTCAGTAGGGATCATGAGATAACATATAGCAAATAATGACTGAAATTTAGATTTGGTGTTCTTTTCAAAGCTTCAAACAACAAAAAGGTTGGAAAAACTACTGTGGGGATAACAGGTGAAATAATGAGCTTAAGAGTGCCTTGGGAATAACAAGTTCCTAGGTACTATTCCTATTAGGATTTTATATAAAGTCTATATGTTTCCTATTTCTCTGTTTCCTAAGGCAAAAGACAGGCTAGCTGCATATGCTAGCCAAATGTTACAGTCAATTCCTTCAGCCTTAATCTTTGTATCTGTCTTCATCTGCACCAGTCACCTAAGTCCAAAAAAACCCCAAACTAACAGTGAATCAAACAACTCTCTGCCTTGTGCCAAACAACAATCAAATTACATCCTGCACAGGACCAGTGGAAGTTTCAAAGCCATCTGCTATTTGTCTGCTGTAGGCTAAGGAATATAATGCTAAGTCACATTTTTCATAAGGGCTGGAGCTCAAACTAGGTTCATTGAGATTTATAGTCTGCATTGTCTAAAAGCAAGGGCTGTTTGGCCCTAGGCCCTGGACAGCAAAGATTCCTGTGCCATGCAGAATAATTTAACTTAGGTCCTAGAAAAAGCGTGGACACAGTAGTACAGCATTGCTGATCAAGCTACTGTGCTCTGCTTCTCCAGGCAGCCAAGTAATCTGACAGGACATCTTCCCACACGGTTATTCTGATCCCAAAATAGCCAAGGTGAACTTGCACAATACTAAGGCACATGCACTCTCCTACCCTTCATGATCTTACGACCACACTGCCTGTCAGTCCTCCTATGAGTGGTTGGTAAAATCTAGCTAAACATAGGTTAAGTCACTTTAGATACCAAGCCATCATGGCTGTAATAATCAATTAACAGCTTCCACAAAACTCATTTGCTTCATAGCTTGATTTACTCTAAGGATTAGGTTCTCTCATCACCTGGATGATCTCAAAGTGGAGGTCTGAACATCTTTCACACCTAAAATCTCCTTTCGAAGTGGCATGCAGTTCTATTAAATGAGACTTGAATTAAAGCATTTCTGCACTCCGGACATTAAAGACTGTGTGCTACAGGACAGTGAAGAAGCCAGGAGAGTCCTCTCCAGTCAACGTTTAGCACTAAGAAGGTCAAAGCTTTAATGACTACAGTATAGGGAATAAGACTACTAATTTTGCATTGTGAGCATAGTTTTAAAAGGACTGGGCAAGGAACAAAACAAACAATAACTTTGGGTTGTGGGGTTTTTAAAAAAAATATTTAAAAAGTATGATTCCAAGCACAGTAACTGGAACCACAAATCTCTGAGCTGAGGCAATGGTAGGGAAAAAAAAGGAACAAGAAGCAGAGAGATCTTGAGATATTAGTACACCTAGAAGCTTGTTATCAGTTTTGGAAACAATAATTGATCACCTGCTCACAATATTGTATTGGTAAAGATGATTACATGTACCTGGGCAATATTTAATGCTGAGCAGTAGATCTGTCAGCATGAGGCAGGGACTTTGGGAAACCTGCAAGAACAATTGCATAACTGCCCTGCCATGCTGAGGGTAGTCCCAGAGTGATTGCAAGTTGGAGACTGCCTTGCTTCACAAGAGAAAGATGAAATACTGCAGTCTCTGCCTAGAAAAGCAGGCTTCTCATTCCAAGGACCTCTTTGCAAAGCAAGAGTGATCAGAGGAGGTAGGGTAGCCCACAGCAGGAAACCAAGGTGCTTGCCATCCCCCATTTGACAGGAGTGCTGGCATATGCCCCAGCTATGTGACAGTGGCTGTTCCAAACTTCCCTCTTCACAGGCTCATGCAATATTTGTACAAAGCAATATTATCCTAAATGTTTTCTAATTATTCCTCTGGATTAATGGAAACCTGTTCAATTATTGACGGGTCTTTTGCAATATTTATAAAACATGGATTGGATTAAGGAGGAATAAATAAATATGTAGAGGATGCCTTACATGTAAATAATAAATATTCAGTGATCTATTTTTTTTGCAAGATGGTTTAAATGTATGGCATTTTCAATAAATCTTTAATAACTCTGCAAATATTTATTTGCTTTGAAGCATAAGGGAATTGCAAGAAAGCTCTACAGATTCCAGAAAGGGCAGGCAGATGGAACACATGCCCTACCATTGAGCCTTCAACCATCTTCTGATAAGAAAAGTAAACACATCCTGAGTTGCCCCAAGCCAGGAGAAAATAAATCTGAGGGGAAGACCTTCAGGAACTGAATGGAGAAATACCCGAATTGCTTCACAACCAGCCATACTCACCAACCATCACAGCGGCACAGCACAACACAACACCTATGCATAGCAAATCACCACCACATTTTGCAAAACTCATAATTAAATTACAGTATTACAGAGAAATTCTTAGCCTCTATAGGGCCTTCGGCCCAGCAGCTATCACAACAGTAAGGGAACTACTGAGAATATATTTGCTGGAGCTCCCAGGCCTACAATGAGAAAGGAGGGAAGGAAGACAAGAAGGGACAGTTTGATTGTGAGCTTCTCTCCATTTTCTTAAAGTAGTCTCATTTTTCCTCAGGCTAATGGGATGTCAAAAAAACTGCCCCTCTTAAAAATCTAATGGCATTAAACATCCTGAGAGCTGTCATAAAGAGCAGATCTGCTTTGTCTACATAGGAAAACTGGGTTCTGCTCAGTTAAGGAACCCTGAATATCAAACATCCCAAGCACTCTGGACATAAGTTAGAGCATTCAACCTCTCAGAGAACACAAGGTCATGCAGGGATTTTAAAACTCAAATACATAACCAAAAAGTTCTACTTATTTCGAGAGGCACCATAATAGCTTGTTTATGCTGACCCAGAGTAACATCATGGCAGGTAATCAAAATGTGACTTCTGAAATATGTTTGCATAGCTTTGAATGTCTGCTAAGACAATGGCTTTTTGTAATCATTTGATATTATAGTAAGAAAAACTTTAAAATTAAATGCCCAAAACACAGTTAACACATTTATTTTTAATGAGACAGGATGGTCATTGCTTGTTAAATAAATACTGATTGTAAAAAGCAAGTCAAGTTGCTGAGTTCGAATAGCTGTGCAGTAAATAACCATTTATGAGTCATTATGTGGATTTGGAAGAATCAGCAAATATACTTTTAATAATCAATTGATACTTAGCATATAATATCTGTCTGATTAAATCAAAGGAGATGGATGCAGCCACAGTAATTACTGCCTATTGTTACAATGCCATTGGATCAGGGAAACATATTTATTAAGGTAGAAAAAAGTCAGAGATAGATACATATCTCCTTGCTTGTCTTCTCACTGCACGTCCCATTGATTTCCCGAGATAAGCAATGTTCACCCCGGTCAATACTTGGACAGGACACCCCTGAGGAAAACCTGGAGTGCTGAGGGAAGCAGAGGTAGGAATGCAGCTGAGATTGCTTCTCTGTCTTCTAGAAGGAAAGTGTGATGTCACAAGTCCTCTGAAGTGCAGCACCCCAGAGGGGATATTGCCCTCATTTCCCCTTCAGAGAGCAATCCACAGCTCATGCTGACTGTGGGAGAGCCTTGGGTTCCCTGTCCAGACAGACTCCACAGTGGGTAATCAAGATCCAGCTCTCAAGATCACTGAAGTTTCTAGGTGCAGCATTGCTCTCCATTTCATGCCAAGAAGAAACATCCCTCTGAGACAGGCAAAAGACCATGAAAGCCTTCTTTCTGCCTGCTGAGTATTTCTTTGCTTCCAAAGTCCCCAGAGCAAATTCTCTACTGGTTTAGTGCCTTGCATCACTACTGAGGCAAGACTATTGGCCAAAATGGCAGCAAATTGCTTTAGAGACACTGTGATTACTCTTATCACAGCCCAGTTCTTGACACAGCGAAATGCAACCAAATGGGAAATGGCTTAATGCACCTGGGCATCCCTACCTCTGGCTGTACCTGGTGTGACATAGCAGGAGCTGAAGATACAGCTCGGCTCTAGTTCAAAACTTTGGTCATTGGCAACACAAACATGCTTCTATTTATGGATAGCTGGGATAAAACTACCCTTGGGCCACATATTTAAAGCCAAGAAAAGAGAAATTTGGCATAGGCTTTAAGTCCTTAAATAAAAAACACACGCTTATTACAAATGCACAGTGTATGAAAATGCAGCCTGTGCTAGAGAAAGCCAGGGGAAATCCTCAGTTGTGTACATTGCTGTAGGCTACCCAAAAGCAAATGGGACTGTGTCTCTTCAGCAAATGCTGAGGGATGGCTCCTTCTCTCACACATGTAATAGCAGAGAGAACCAAGAGTCCCATTCAACCCAGGCCCCAGATTCACCACATGCATTTATCGTCCCTCAGACCAAACCCTTTGCAGAACCAGAAGGCATGAACCAGGGACATGAATGTTGGCACTTAACTCTACTGATACCAGTGACTGACTAGAGGCTTGAACAAATGAGTCACATAAATCTTTTTGGATCTCAAACTCATTTACCAGAGGTCAAAGTACTATATTAATATAGGTGAACCTCAAATAGCTCAGGGAAAAAATCCTAAAACTTTCATGAAGTTGCCAAAACAAGTCTTTAATTACTTGTGTTATCCTAGTTGTCTACATGTCAGTGAGTCTACAAGGCTAGGATTTTCTCAGAGATTTGCCAAAACTTTGCTTCTGGTCCTACTGAAAATAGCATTGCAGGATGACAAAAATTTCCCAAAGCCTCTTACCCTGTATCTCCTCAATCATATTGCCTGCACTAAAAGAAAGTGAAATATTAAAAAAAATATTGAATCAATTCAGGACAGTACAAACCCCACCTGTTACATTGACTCTGCTTGCTAAAAAAAAAAAAAAAAAAAAAAAAAAAAAAAAAGGATTGATGTGTTTTAAAAAGGAGCAGAAAACACTCTATCCACTATTATTATTAATAGAGCACCAGTTGCAACAATACTATTTTGGATTCCCAGAACATCTGGGATCTTGGGATCTCAAAGCACTTCATAAAAAAAGTTGACCAAGCATCACTCTGCACCATTTGAGGAAAAGAATAAAGTAAATAAAAATAAAAAAAAAACCAAACAAGCAAATATGGTAAATATGCAGCACATGCAGTTCCAGCATCATCATCTGCCTGTAATATTTGAGCCCACCTCCCTTGCTTTAACAAATCTTGCCTATTTATTGGCACAGTGGGATAATGGTAACCCATCAAATCCTAAGGTTTCAGAAACATAAGTGGATTTTCAAAGGAGCATTCTCCTCCCCGTTGCTACCAACCTTCCCTTCCCCATACACATCAATATACATTTGGAGGGAGACATAACAAGACTTTCTTCCCTTTTCTCTGAATGGTGAGGTCAAAAATGCAATAGACACCACAGGGTCTTGTGGATCATTAGCCCAATGTGGTAAACAATATCTTTGCAAGAAGAAAATTGCAGTCCAACAGTCCTAGGAAATTCTTCTGTAAGCACTGGAATTAAAACCACCTGTTTTTCAAAGGGGTGGTAAGTGCTGTGTGTGGAATTATTTTGGGTTATTAATTTTTTTTCTGGGTAGGGTGACATGTTTTTCTTTTTTAGGGATTCTTTTGAGGAGAAAAATGTCTGAGTGAGGCTTTCCCTACTTCTTCTACACTGCTAATGTTTCTTCTGGAGAGACTCTCTGTTGTCCAAGCATACAGCTGAGTTCATGCAACTGCAGAGCTAATAAGGTCACTTTCCTCCTGTTTTCATGAAAACTACAACGAGTAATGTCTTTGAGATTTCAATTTAGCTGAAATCAGTCAAGATACTCAGTAATTACAGGAGTTTGAAAGACAGCCAGACACTATGCTCATAGAAGCTATGTTTCTGTATGAAACCAGGCTAAGAAACAGCTGAATAGAAAAAATGAAAGTTACGTTAGCTGAAAGAGTTACCTGGAAAAAAGCAATATAACACAGAACGCTTCTTTATCTGAATAGTCCAGCATAAATCAATGGAGCTACTCAGCAAGCAAGGACTGCAGCATCAGGCCTGGCAAGTGGCTTCCTCTGCTTTCTTTCTGTTGAGATGTGAAACCAACTCTGTATCGACTCCAAGGCTATCACCAGTAATAATACCAAGCTGGTAAAAAGGGGACATTGGGAAAACAGCTTGCCATAGCTGCAGCGTCACAGAATAATCCAGCGCAGGTCACACATGATCTCTCTATGGCAGAGGGAGGAGGTAACCCTCTCTCTTCCCAGAGAGCCAACCACAGCTACCCCATCCCTCACCCCCAGCTAGAGCTCGGCCAGCCTTGCCAGCTATGCAGCCCTGCAACTACAAATAAGTAAGAAGCAGCTGGGAAGCAGATGGGTTTATTTTATTGTTTTGCAACTTCCTATTTATGAAAATGCTTGGAGAGCCTGGATAAGGATCAAGTTTTGCTGCTCAATATTTATTAGAGTCTCACCTGCCTCACCAGAATGGGAACTGCAGGCACTTTGATTAATGGATTGGAAAAAAGAAATGTACAGTTTCCCTGTCGCCTTGGTAAGCGCCTCCCTGTATCTTGTGCCAAGAGGCTATTTTACAGCATTGCAGCCCTCAGTGAATCTCTGCTGGTTACTTGCTGCCTCCCTACAGCAGCACAGCTGCTCTGAGATGTGGGGTGGCACCATGTTTTATCCTGGAGCTGGAACAGCACTGTGTGCTGTGTCAGGTAGAAATAGGCCCTCTATGAACAGCAATAAAAGCCCTGGGTTAAAATATCACCCCAATGGTGGCTGGAGGCTGGGAAATAAGCTAAGGTCTTCCCTGTGCTCATATAGCACCCATCGGTGCCAAAGAGGGATTTCTGGCTGTGGCGAGACCACTTTCACAAGGCAGAGCAGTGTTAGAGAAGCCTGTAGATCCAGACAGCTTCAGCAACTGTACCTGTAGAACATGAAGGTTATAAAGTCATAGTCATTGAGGTTGAAAAAGACCTCTAAGATCATCAAGTCCCACTGTTAACCTAATGCAGGTCCACCACCAAGCCGTGTCAACAAGCAACACATTTATGCACTTTCTGAACAGTTCCAGGAGTGGCCCTGTCCCTCTGCTTTTCTTCAGAAACCACCTCTGTGTAAAGGCCCACCTTTACACCAGCCTGCTGATTTTGAGCTAAATAGAGTTTTCACTTAGCCCCAGGTACTGCCTGCAGGATGCCCAGGTTTTGCTACTGGGTAGCCAAGTCACTAGTGAAGCCCAGACCCATGGAAAAACACGAAGCTGTCCCTAAACAGATGCTTTTACAGCAGAAAACCTTCCCATCCCAGCACTGGCCTGTTCCCAGAGTTCAGGCATTTTGAGGTACAGCTCAAATACTACTATCCCTAGCTGCCATCGCGCAGTTATCAGCCACACAAATTCATGGCATAAGGTGCAGTGGGTCAAGAGCACTCCAGCACTATACAAAAGAGACCACAGACTCAATCCATACCTTACCTATACTACAAAACTACATTTTTTTTTTCATGAATGGTGAAAGCAAAAGAGGAGAGCAGAGCATATTTCTTCCAGGAGAGGGCAGTCCCATACCCACTGGTAACTCATTGCACATGCTGGAAATGAACCAGACTTTCCTAATGAAAAAGTCCCGTTATCCCAACATCCTCAGCCAGTCTGTCTTCTCTTGACTAGGCCAGAAGCATGCCCTGCAGATGCCTGGAGTCCATGCAATTATTTAATCCCACACATTGCAATTTTTATCTTTACATTTCATCTAATAACTCTGCTCTAGTGGAAATGAGTGAGTTCAGGCATGTGTTAGTACCAGGCACAGTGGGGGTCATGCTGTTAGGGTCTCACACACATTAGGTATACTATGGGCTTTGCCTTCAGATACATCCTGCCTGCCTCAAAAATCTGACCCTTCACTGTTGCACTGGCAACCTACCACATAAAATACTTCTGTGCTCACATACACAGATTACTACAGCTGCAGACTGCTCACACCAGCTCTGCTGCTGTCCCTCTCCTCTTGCCTGGTATCCCCCCAGCTGAGTTCTGCCAACCTCTTTTAGTCTCCACTTTCCTATTTCCACGTTTGGCAGGACCCCTTAGACCCATCCTTCAACCTGTCTCTGTGGTTTCATCAAGGGAAGTTTATTAGCAAGGCTCAGAACAAGACATCACTCTGGGGCTGATGCAGGAGCATCCAGCTCTCCTCACTCCTGGGCTGTTGGTGCTCCTGCACCACTGGCTGAAGCCTATGACAGCCTGTTCTCACCCTTTCCTGGGAATGCATAGGAACCAAGTGCAAAAAATCCTAAAGGATTTCAAGAGAATTTGGCTGGACTTCAGTTAATTGCTACTGCAAATTAGGTCTAAACCCATTTGTCCCAACCGCATGATAGATGAGGTTGTACATTATGGCTGCTTCTAAAGTCTACATTTTTATCTAAAGATTGGCAGTCCCTGTGGGCCCCGCTGAGATAAAAAGGGCCTTCTGCTTCCCAAGCCTCTCTTCCCTGCTCATACCTTCTCCCTGGCTTTTGTATTCATCTTAGGGCCTCCAGAATTGTCTAGAGGAATTCATTTCCTTCACAGTCCACCCCTCCTTCTCCTGAATGAAAACTAGAGCTGGTTTTTCCAACTTGGATTCACAGGAGAAATATGAAAGCTAAAGGTACATGGTATAAATAAACATGCAAAGGGAACAGAAGAGGCAAAACACAGAGGCCCAACACAGACGAGAGAGACAATGCAGCATAACAAACAGTCAGCTGCGCTTCGCCTGTGGCATTTTCCAGCTACATCAATAATTATATAATACAACAGACGCTGATTTCTCAGGCACCAATCGATACAGGCTGTGGTGCCACCCCACTCCGTGGCAGGCTGTGGGCTCAGGGGCTCTTTGCAGGCACCCACTTTCCCTGTGCCAGGGATCAATCAATGCCCTTTGTAGGCAGCACCAAGGGTTCGGGAAGCAGCATGTTTATTACCCAGACTACAGGCACAGGGCACTCAATGCCAGCATTGGTAGGAAGTGGCTTTTATTTCCCTCTCCCAACTGCCTGCAGAAGACACAACCTAGGGACTGCTTTGCATAGGTGCTGTTCGTTGGCAAGAAGTTGGAAGAGGATTCTTTCCATGAGTGTCTCACATACTCTGCAAACTTAATCAGCAGGAAGCTGAATGTGGTTGTCAAGTATAAATGTATGAATGCACCCAATCGTCAGGCCTTCCAGCAAAGCAATTAGGGGACAGAGTTCCATTAGAGACATCCATATTCTTCATAACAAAATATAATTATCTAAATAGTTTATTTTTAGCATCTCTGCTGCAGTAAGTTGAAAAAAATAGAACCATTTTGTGGATAGAGCATAATGAGCATCTCTGCTTAACAGAGTGGAGTTGTGTAAACCCACCCTCAAACTCCCATTTTTAAGTACATAGATACTAAACATTGTCCTGGAGGGGGCAGAAATGGGAAATCAAATTAAGGCAACATTGAGAACAACTAGGAAAGTAGCAACCCTCTTTTCTTTTTGGCAGGGATGTGAATTCTGTGAAGGACAAGCCTGAAATATAGATCTCAAACTATTAATGCTTATTTAAATGCTAACCTGAGAGAAACAGCAAAAGCTTTGTCTGATCCATGCAATTTCCTACAAATGACAACTATTTCTAAAAGCTTCCCATGGCAAATTTAATTAAACTGAAAAGACATTTGGAAACGAGCTGGTTGGTCATCTTCAGGAAAAGGGACCCTTTGGGCTAGAACTGACAAATATGGAAAGAAAAAACCAAAACCAACTGCCAGAAGAAGTGGATGGTAGGTTCTTGCTCTATGCAATTTAACAGTAAAGTAATTGGCTCGTCATGTGGTGTTATTATTTTATTGTGTTGCAGGTTGTCTCTGGTCAGGCTTTGTCTTGTATTTGTTAGAAAAGCATTCGGATACTACTATGCAGAATGTCAAGTAATGTAATCGGGCCCCAGTCCTACAAGGCCTTCCTTCAGACAGAAATCACATGTCATTGGGAGTTTCAACTGATTTCCCTGCTGGAAGGCTGGATTAAAGGTCTTCCTACTGCAAAAAGTGAAAAACTCATAACACTGACACACTCACCTTGCCAATCAAAGAGTAATAAAAAATAGAAGTGGCTCTGAAACAGATCTTCCTAAACAGGAAGAAATCCCTAAATGATTAAAAAAAGAAACTTGTATCCCCCAGCCTATAAAACCTGTGGCACATTTCTCTACCATTATAGTCACAGAGATAAGCACTTGAGAATCACCATGGATAGGCTATAAGCATAAAATCACTCATACAGAGGAGGATACTATCCTTAGAACTTCAAATAGAGCCAGAAGCAGAGGTTTGCTTTTCCCTCTTTGGGAGGATGCACCAATCTGTAGCTAGGTATCTCGACTGAACTGTTTTACATATATCTAATTTGCAAAGACAAAGAGGCATGAGAAGATAAGAATGGGTGATCTTGTAGTCAAGGTGATATGGCTATAAAAATTTATTCCTATGCATACTGCATTGCCTTTGATGCAATTGGTGCTCCCAGCTGAGTTTTGTTAATATGAGTGAATCAGAGAAAGCTCCCAGTTTGTATAAGGGCAAGTTGAAACATGAAGGACTCTTAACATTCAAGTTGACTTCCCGCCCTGCCGCCCACCCCCACCACCCCAAACACCGGCTCCCCCTCCCGCCTCCCCATTAACAGTTGTTAAAAGGTATAATAGGCATAAATAACCATTTCTAGAGATCACATGATGTAGAAAGAATCTAGTATTTATGGAATGAATGCTTGGGTATTATCATCGTTACCAGCGAACAATGCAGGTTAGGAAGAAGCCTATGGTAGATGAATGCAGTGGAACTCAACCCTTTGACTCCAGCCAAATACCCTTCCTATCTGGCTTGTCCATCAGTAGAGCAACACAATAGGTTAAAAGTAGGAAATTACTGCAACCCAGCTAATCAGCAATAGCAGCTTAAGCCGAAATAACCTGACTTTCAGGTTTGTGTCTGTACACTGGAATGTCTGTACACCAGACTGGCTACTCTTTTTCCATTTTCTACCACTATCCATCCATTCAATGCAGCTCGGAGTTCCTCAATTTAAACCCAAATAACCCACTTGGGCCCAGGGCATACATGTGAATATTTACAGAAGTTTTACCAAGGAAAATGTGTGGGTAGGAAGAACTCAAATATTTGTTGGCTGGAGAAACAAGCAGATTAATACAACCTGTACTGGCACAATATTCTGAGTTTGCTCTTTGCATCTCCCTGCCATCTAATTGGAAGATTTGTTTCTGTGGGGGCTCTCTCTCCATTGCATGCTGATGACTGATAATGCAGTCAGCATATTGAAATGGGAGCTGTTTTCCACTTTGAAGGGACAGACCCTAATTTGCCATAGCCCTAGGTCAGATGCAAGTTAAATGAGCTGGAGCAGAACACAGCCACACCTCCATTGCTGAGCTGTGCAAACTGCACTCGCACGCACCAAATCAATTACTTGGGGCTCTTCTGAATGAGATGGGAGAAAATTACATCTGAGCTCTGGCCTCAGCCGATCAATCCTACAGTAACCTGGTTTTTCTAGGAATGACACTGCAGGCGAGGCTTGTGTGACCTACAAAGAGAAAGGTCTCAGCTCAGTTGGCTCTCTAGGTCTCCTTTTCTGTTCCATCTCTGTTTTGCTACTGCCTCCATCCATGGAGCTGTCCTGTCACACACTCCCTGCCAGAGCTATCCAACTGCAAGAAGTCACTGAAGCTTAAACACCAAATAGCCAATTTTATTTGCATCACTTATGATCAATCTACGGAACAAACCTCCCCTTCCTCATTCATGTAGTAGCCACATCCAGGATTTATCTGCTTCCAGAGATTATGGGCCAAAACAGAGAGGCAGGAAAAGTGAGTTACAGTATTCAAGACCGCTTCACGTGCAATAACAACCAAGAATTAAAATAACCAGGACCCCACTTACTCCCCTCCAGAGCTTGTCAGGCTTTGCAAACTCATAATTCTCTTGAGCATCCCATCCTGTGTGGGAGAACACATAGGATATGTGAAAGAAATGGGGAAATTCTCTTGGGGAAGAAAAAAATTCATAACCCTACACAGCAAAGGCCCTGTAGAAACATACATAATTATTAAATAAACTTATGCCTTTAACAAGTACCAAAAAGGCCAGAATATGAGGTTATTCTTCATAGTAATCAAAGACATCATTCGGAACCTTGCAAATTTGAAGTCCTGATGGTTTACTTGAACTCTAATGATGGACCTAGGAGCATATAACAAAGATTACCAAGAGAGCACTAAGAGTCATAAGAGCACTAAGAGTCTGTGTTAAATCTGTCACTATAGCTTTGTTGCTCTATCTATCCACACTCGTCACAGGGATGCTGCAGGCAAGCAAGATTACTAGCAATGAGCTGCCTTGAAGTTAGGGTGCTATTGACAAGGATATTTTTTCCTGATTGCTTTCTAGAATAGTTCAGGCCAGGACTCAAGCTATGGAATTAAAAGTCAGCAATTCCACTATCTTGTCATCCCTCTCTCCTTTGCCTTGGGTTCCTCTCATTCACCTCAGTGGTCTCTGCAAGCTAGTTCTCACTGAATGCCCATGCATTTCACAGACTGATGACTCATTTTCAGAAATTAGACGCATCAGAGCTCAGATCAGATTGACAGCTGATAGGCTCTGTCCTCCTGAGTGCCAAACCCAGATTCCTGAAGGTTATTTAAATGCCTTAATAGTATCTTTAAAATTTAGTGCACAAAAAGCCCAAATTTAAAGCAATATAAATAAATATCCACAAGTTAAGCTAAATAGATACAGCCCCCTCCGCAAAAAATCCTCATTATATTTGAATCTGTGTATTCCAAATTCATATGAGAAGATGAGGTCTTCACTTCTCCACTTGACAGAATGCCTTCTGACCTGCCCAAATAGAGTATCTCTTCTAAAGACAATCTCAGTATCAACCAGTATGAGGCAATCTGCAGAATAGGATTTTCCTTGTAGAAAAATTGAGAGTTTAAAAGTCTGGGACTACAGCACAGAAAACAAAAGACTACATTCTTGGCAATTTCCATGAGCATGTCAGACTGCAGCAAACTATATCCTCTAAGCTCTGTGCAACCATTGACATAGTATTTGCATTAGCTTGTCCTCCTCCTCATGAGTCAGGGTGTCCGTGCCTCAGATGTCTACCTAAAATAGAGACTTGCTGTATGTGCCAGACTGGGCAAATTAACTCCTGTGCGATCACAGGAGATGTTTCCAGGATTCTGACAGCTAGAAAACAAACAATGAAATTTGGCCTCACGTTTATTAGGATATTAAACAGTTCTCATTAAAAAGTCATTGCCTATCACAGGCCCTCACAGCAATATCTGATTTAAAACAAGCCAACCATCTCTCTTGGATGTAGAGCACACAGGAGGATGTGACTTCCTGCAAGGTGGACCTCTCAATAATGACCTCCATGACAACAAATAAGATGATGAAAGCAGGACACCAACAATCAACACAATGTTAACCTCAATACCCAAAAGCTGAGTCTGTGCCTGAACATACTAGAAACTTATCAATACAGCATGAGAAAACTTCTCAAGCACAGATTGCTACAGGCATTTACTGAAGATGCCCGAGTACAAAACAGCAGTGCTATTGATGCACTTGGCTGTCAAGTGGTTGATAAATCTTTCCTTCTCAGCTTTTGAAATACTAGATCCAAACCACATGACAAAGCAAACAACCAATGAGGCCACCAACAGACTGAACACTTAAAAGACAAGAGAATGCTAGAAATACAGACCTACTGAAAGTTGGGGTGAACTAAAACATCCTCACCTGTGAATTCAAAAAAGTAAGAGCTCAAACCCACAGATGTAGACTCAAAACAAAGGCTGCTATGCAGAGGCTGCAGCATAGGATTTTTGGACTTGCAGTTTTGTAGCTCATCTATTCTAGGTGACATCTCTCCAGCTGACAGTGGCATCTGAACAATGCCTGAACCTTTTAAGCTGAGGGTCTATTGTTAAGCACTGGAAATGTATCTGTTAGTGTTCAAGAAAACATTGCCTTTCTCATGAAAGCAAAAACCAAACCAAATTGCATGCTCTCATTAGCCTCTGACGCACTGTTCATGATGTGTATGAAAACTGGCTTTGCTATTTCTAATAAACAGAAGAGAGCCCATACAGATTTAAGTACTTAGACGAGTGTAGTTTGTTGCATTAAAGAAATGTAGAACTACGTTACAAGAAATATAAAGGAAATTCTTCACTGAATTTGCTGAATACAGCTCTCCTCCATTAATGCATTTCTGGATGTCATTACCAATGGCCTTCCTATCTCCTGGCCAGGATTAACTAGTCACCAAATTGGGAGCTCACTGCAGCTTTATCTAGGAAGGTAGAGTTGAAAGAAACACCGGTCAATTCACAGAAAAAATTTCTTTCTTCATAATGCAAGAGTGGGATTAATAAGAACAGAACCCATTTATCAACAGTACATTAAAACTCCAGGGCTCCTAAGGTTTGTTTCATTTTGAATCATGGCCTGCCTGCTCATTTTAACGTGACTTCACAAAAAGCTTTCTGCATTACAAAGGGATCTCTGGGCTTGGCTTTCTTCCTCCTCATGCTCCAAATGCTCTTCTCACATGCTCTCAGCTCAGCCACACTGCACAGTAATGAAAGTCCCAAACTCACTGTTTGCCTACGTGAACCAGTGAGCAGCTAATGCTGTAGGTCAGAAGAGATGATCTTCAGCCATGGAAACATCAGCTCTCAGCAAGGCTTCCTTCCAAAAAGATGTCCAACAGCACACACATCAGCTAGGCTGCCCATACTGGGAAAAGTGAAAGGTTCCTTTCACAGCTTAAGATAAAGGTTTCCTCTAAGAAAGACAAGAGGATCCAAACAAAATTTCCAGCATCCAGGTATTGGTGCCAGCCACAACAGATCTCAGGCTGTATTCTGCAGGCAGGTCATGCTGGATTTTTGTGGGGAAATTACTTATCCTTTCTGTGCTTCAATTTCACTATAGGGAAGAGTAAAGTCGCCAAGATTTTAAAAAAAACCACAACAAAGCCAACCAAAAACAAACAAACAAACAAACAAACAAAAACAAAGAACCAACCAACCAACCAAATAAAAACCAAAACAAACAAACAAAAAAAAAAACAAAAACAACAACAACAAAAAACCAACAACAACAACAAAAAACAAACCAAAAACAAACAAACAAAAGAAAAAAAAAAACAAACCAACTCCCAATCAATTAAAATGCACACTTTCACCCTCTGTACTGGTTGCACAGGGGATTCAAAGGAAGGTTAAGAAAACACAAAACAAAACACAAAAAATTAAGAAAGAAAAGTATGAAAGGATGGAACTCACACTGAGTTTCAGAGAGTTGAAATGAATATTCAAGGCAACTGTCACATTTGCTCAGCACAATGTCCAGGAATGCCAAGAGAACCTTTGCCCTCTTCTTAGAAAAAAACATGGTGAACTTTTACTATGGGTTACAGGAAAATTAACGTTCACATTTTCAGCCACGTTAAAGTGGCTTTAATTCAATTTAGTTGGATTCTCTTTAAAGGAAAATTAAACTAAATCAAATGAGGGCCATTTTTAATTCCAAACAAGTGTGAGTGCATGCATCAGTGTAATACATTTTACATAACCCACTTGAAACACACTTTGTTACTTAAGTCAGATCAACTTTCCCATATGCTCTGCCTAGACAAGCCCTTAGAGATAACATTATCCGTCCTCAAGGAGCAGCATTTCATTATTGACACCTAACTCAAGAGAGGGGTGCTCTGGGAAGGACAACATAGTTGCACACAATTTATATGTCTGTCACAGAGAGAACAATGCTACATATACAGCTAAAATAACAATTAATATACTGGCAGTTGTTCCATTAGTCACTAATTACACAGTAGACCAGTTAAACAGAGGCCTTGTTCTGGCAAAGAAGCCACTGCTCCAGAACTACTGAATTGATAATCCAGAGCCTGCTTTTTGTTTCCCTGATGATGCCTTGCACCTTTGCCATCAGTTCACTGAAAACACCACAGATGGTACAGACCCATAGGCAATGGCTGAATTACAGCATTTGCATGAGAGGAGTCAAGGTGAGTTCAGTGACTGAACAGAACTGCTTTGTCACAAAATATAAGAATAGTTTGTCACTGAAGATTTTTGCTTCCTCTTAAAAAATAAAGAAGTGTGGCAACCTCCACACATTGTTTCATCAGGCTGTTACGAACACAGGAAAATGCCAGCCCTGGTTGAGGGTGGTTTTAAAGGACCTTTATTTCACCAAGACACCTTGCAAAAGCTGAAAAAGGTAAGAAGTGCATAGCTGCTTTTAAAAGGATAAATTGCAATAAACCATGCAATAAAATGCAATAAACCTTAGTGCATTTGGTAAACCACAGATATGACTTTGGCCAGTCAGGAAAGGCACAAATGGGCCATCTCCACAGCTTCCTTTTGATCTTTTCTCTACATTCTTTTTCTCTGTTGCTTTCTTGGCTCGACCCAAGATGGATGCAAGATGCACCTAAGATGGACAACAGATCAGATATTTTCACACTTTTATAAGTTTTGGTCCATTTACATATTGGGGTTAATTGTCCAATTACAGCTTCAGGTTATGTCCTTACTTCAAGAGTGCTTCATGATCTGTGCTCTCCTGAGATCCAGCAAGTCTGCAGGCCCAGCACTGCTGCAGGTTTTACTACTTTGAGGAGAGCCACAGAGGAGTGGTCTGGCCATGATCTTTGATATCTGAATAGCAAAGCAGAAGAGGCGACCATTCTCCTTACATCATCCTGGATGTAGCAAGTTAGAGCAGAAGGGTAGTTGTCTCACCTTTCCCCCCCACTAAAGAAAAGGCTCAGGGATTGAGGAGTCTTTGAAAAATGCCAATTCACAAAAGTGGCAATTTCCAATCAGCTTCTCTAATTAGCATTTAGTGGAAACTTTTTGCCTTTCACCAATAAAAGACCTCTCCAGGGAATTGTGATTGGAGCAAACTTCCTCTTGATATGGGAAAAGGGATATAGTCAGTGTTAAAGACGTATTACATAGTGTTTTAATGAAAGCCTAACCTCAAGAAGTTGTACACTGGAACAAGTCAATGAACCATTTTGATCTCATTATTTGGAATCCTAACTTTTAAAATTAAAACCTAGTCAACTCATCTTGATCCCACTGTGTTCATCTGCAGTAAACAACTGCAGGAAAAATAAAATGCCTTGATTTCTCTCCCTTTTTCTTTGTTGTTACTACAAATAAAAGTGGAAAGATTTTTTTTATGTTTTCATTAATATTTACACAGATAAAATTTCATACATCATATGTTGTTCTTTGGGTTTTTTACACTTAAAAGTCAGGACAATATCTTTCAGTTGACTTCAACTTCATTTAAAAACTGCTAAGTCATCTTCCAAACTGACTGATTCTTTACTGTCTGTGATGAGTACAGAGGAACAAATATTAGCCTTATAATGAAAATTCAATCACATCCTTAACTACTCACAGACTACCACTCTGCTCCACAAGATACAAGTGGGCATAATTGACAAGATGGATCGAATGATCCAAGAGATTTAACTTTGCAAGTTTTTATGGCAAAGACTTTGTTTCAGCTGAAGTCAGTATAATACCACATTTATTCATGGAGCTAGAGAAACACTGAAAAAAGAAAGTGCAGATCAACTGAACTTCCCTCCTAGAAAGAACACGTTTATACCAAATAGCAATAAAAGAACGGAGAGAAGACTGGGACCCTTCACACAGAGAGCATCTTTTATGTATGGGGGAAGATGGGGCTGGAACTTCCTTTGTCCTTATTTTCATTCTGTAGACAGGTAAGCTAAGACATAAACTGATTAATTTACTGACTTAAAGAGAACCTGTGGCAAAGGCAGGAATTAAGCTCAGTTACCCTGAGGATGAGTCCAGTATCTTAATCAAACCCATATCTTTCTGTTCTGAAATGCTGTGGCTTTCCTTTGTAATTAAGCAGCATGGATATGAGAGGGCTGATTTTAACTGTCATTGTACTGAAAGAGCTTACACTGGTCAACTGGGGAGGAACTGTCTTGCCAATCTAAAAAGGCTGCTCCTCCACTTAATTCCAGACTTCTAAGCTTTCAGAAATAGAAAATACTGCATATGCAACAGTACTGAGCAATTTTGAAGGCATATTGAAATATCTTTTTATACTCTCCCATTTTAATAGCTGGTTCTTTTACTGTACATAGTATACAGTTACAGAATAATGTGCAAGGGGTTTAATGCCTGCTATGATAATATCTGAGGTGAAGATACTGACAATACAATTAAAATGTGTTTAGGATATTGGCTTATTTTAATTTCCAGCCTCCTTTACCTTCCATCCACCTTCTACACATCCAGGACTGAAGCTAGAAGTTACATGCTGAATCTTTTGTCCTGTAACTCTTAATCTGAAATTCTTTCTACTTCTTCAGCATTTAACTATATGAAACCGCTTCTTAAAATTCTAGAGTCCCTCTGCTCCTTTAACAGAAGAGGACATTGATGTGCTGAGACATGAATAGTTCCTATTAAGGACAAAAGTTGAGGTTTTGCCTCTTAGCACTAAGCCCTCACACTTCCATGAGCTTTTTTTAAACCATAGCAGGTTCAGAGAGGGAACGTAACATTTCACCATAGCAAAAGCAAATCCTTCCTCTGCAGTTCTCAGTCACCTTTGAACAACAAAACTTTTGCCATCATTTGTTTCTCTTTCTAGTTGGATCAATGAAGATCTCACTGTCACTGTGTTGCCTTACATGGTGCAGAGAAGAAAATAGAAATCCTAGTGGGACATGATCAGAGAAACAGCAGTAATTTCAAGAGGCAAGCAATGAACTAGAATCTCAAAAATCTTCAACTGGTGTCCAGAATTTCTGCTGATCCTTCGTAAAATTTACGCAAGAGTGCACTGTAGGATGAGTCCCTTTGGCTGCCTGGTAAGCTGAAGAGAGGTGCCAAGCATCACTGCACATAACAAAACAGTGCTAGGACAAGCACTGCTGGAACAAAAGGGAGATCCTTGTTCTATTTTCTATAACAATGCTCCGAAACACCTGGTTCTGGAAACTAAACAGCAATTTGTTTATGTCAGGTTCGAGAGAACATATACCTGAAGAGTTTATAGGGCCTGTCTAAATCTTAACCTGACTGCAGTAATGGCAGGTGTTATCCTTGTCACATGAAATATTATCACTAAACTACTTGCTTCTGAAACTCCTCCAATTTTCCAGATTTTTATTATAACAAATTGTATATCTAAAATATTATACCTTTGGTACTCCTTTATTTCAATGGGAGCACACAGTTTCTATAATAAGAGGAAAGTAGTACAACAGGCCCCAGGACATGTCATAATCAAAGTTGCTCTAGATGTAGTTTAAAGAGATGTGAAGATTGAGGTTAAGCACCACGGTCATCAGTCCCCAGTAAATTGAGAAGTGGGCTCTTTGAGGCACCCAGAGAGTCCCTGCCCTATTTATAGCTTTCCTGAGCCCCAAACAACTACCTAACAAAAGCTGATCATGATGCCTAATGAGGCTGACCTGGAACAGAGGCTAGACAGTGTTAAA
>VRYO01001681.1:1145489-1205259 GCA_009812075.1 Sialia sialis | reverse complement strand
TATACTAATGCAGTACAGAATCTGGAAAATATGAAAGCTAAAACTTAAGGCATCGATCACATTCCTGTTTTACATACAGGGGACACAAAGTAGAACAAGTCTCATAATTAAATAATGAAAGAGACAAAAAAAACCCCCACATCAGTCTTTACCTTAGCACATAGTTCATTGCTCAACACTGCCTGCAGAGACCATTAGTGCTTGTACTTTGGTCCCCACGGGTTACGGTGCATTCAGGTAACCACCCATCTGGAAATAGATAAGCTGTTTCTACCCTCCTGGTTCTCATAAGCCCTGCATACCACCCCCAGCATAGACCTTTTTTAGTATCTGCTTTCATACTTTTTTTGGTCGAGCAGCAAATATCTCCAAGAGCAAACTCTTGCTAAGTCAGAGGCTTGGTGACTTCCAGTGCCTATACCTGACTAGAATGGAGGCCTTGGCCAAGGTGTACATAGAGTGCCCACAGAGCAGAGTTGGAGGAAAGATGCACATCTACCACAGGGAGGTGAAGGAGATGAATTGAAGCATTCTTCTCAGCGATGTTGTCCTCATGCCTGGCTGTAGTGTTCTGGGATACCAGTTGTAAGCAAATAAAAAAAGCATCACATTAAAACTGGATAATAACAGGGAAGATCTACTCTGCGTTGCTGTCTTTTGAAGGAGTTGCCTTGTTTGTTGGCTTCTGAGAAAGGCTGTTTCCAGAGGGGATATTGGTGTGCCCTGCTTCCCGCATTTTGCTGTGGATCTAAATGTACAGGCGCTGCAGCTAGGTGACTGCCATTTGAATTGACAAACTGGGATTTCTGCTGCATGTCTCACACTTAATGCAGCCCTGCCTGGGCTTTGAAGGCAATGGCTTGTTGCCTTGGGGTCTGAAACTAACAAAGCCGAGCTGAATGAGCCCAGGGCTCCCGTTGGATTGCTCGATCAAAGACAATATTAAACAGCACCGTTTTCATAACTACTATTCTGGGGCTCTTGGAAAGCAAGACAAAGGAGATGAAGTTAATTTCTGTTATCATAGCCTGGTGCAGCTGCAAGGGCCCTGGGAGAAGCCAACTTCTCTTGATGGCTTATGCAGCCTGTTTCTTTGCAAGAGCTCCCATTAAGCAAACAGAGCTTCAAAAGCTTGTCAGGCACTTCTGTTCCCCTTCTCCCTACACCACTGTCAAATCCACCTCAATTCTTCCTTCAGCTATCTTCCTTGCATACACCAGGAAGGTCCTGTCCCCTTGACCACCGCCCTGCACCTCAGCTATCTTCTCCACCTTTTTTGCCAGCAGTGCTGCCCATTACCCTGCCCAGGATAACTCAAACTAGGCAAGTACTGCATTAGGCACAGGAGTGCTGTGCAAGGGAACTGGACAAGAGAACAAGTCCTCCAGGTTCTTCTCTGCCACCAGCTTATCTCACAATTTTAGAGAAATATCTTAACCTTTGGTTTGGTTTCTACATGGCCAGATAGGATTAACAGGGCCCAGGCTTTTTTGTTGTTGTTGTTGTTGAGGGCAAACAAAACTGTACAGTGCATCCTCTTTCTTTCTATTCCTAGATGTGATAGGTGATGGAAGTCACTAAGCAGTACTGCAGAAGAAAGTCAAAGCTATCTCCTGATTAAAAGCACTGTTGGGACATTTGAGGCAATTTGAAGATACCTCTCTTACAAATCATCATTTTCATGGTCAACAGATCACCTTGAGAATGCATGCTTGTTAGCATCAGTGCTGTCCCAGGACTGTACATAGGTACCTTGGGCTCTGATTTTTCTTCCTTACTGTTCATCCATAGTTGAGTACAGAGATCACTTATGGAAAAGCAGGAGTGTGTTAGAACTTGCTTATACTCTCAGTTTGGTTTCAGTAAGGACAAGGAGGATGAGAAAGCTGGGTAACCATGAAAAGCTTTGAAATGAGATTACTGAAAGGGAGGAAATAACTCCAGAGAGCTATTGTGATGTCTTCCTCATCACACTGCATGTTATTCCTTTGAGGTCACTCAGATAATGGTACAAATTTGGGATATGGCATGGAAATAAAGCAGTGGTTGAGATGAGCAGGGTACTTCAAGAACTGGTCTGGACCAAAGCACAGAACACCCCATATTTTCATCCTCTCAAATGAGAGTTTTCCTTGGAGTCCACAGTCTAGGGAAATGTCCCCAGCAACCTGACTACTCCTGTACTGGAAGTACTCTTTGCTAATAACTGCCATCTTGGGTTTCACAAACTGGTTTCATTCAAGTTTGCTCTTCCCTCAATCTCAAGTTCCCCAATTAGTTGAAAATACATTGAAATACAGAAAAGTCTTGCTGGGAAATTTCTGGATAGATCCAATACTGATGCCTATGAAATGAACAAAAATGCAACATCAGGTTCAAACAAGAGGGATACACCTGTGTCCAGCTGTTTGCTGATACCTTTCACATCTCCATCATGTCAGAGTTTTTCCTACTAAGTGGTCAGTATAGATCTCCAACAATTTCTGAAGAAAATTGCCCATTCTAATTGTTGGAGGCAGAAAAAGAAAGAACTGCTCTCAAACCAGAAGAAAAGTAGCCAGTATTCAGTTTTAAAGCAAATCTTCTAGATGTAAATTGCTGCATAATTTAAGTTTATTGAACATCTAACACCAGGAAATGTGCAATTCATGAAATTTTCAGTGAAGATATACAAATAAGAGTTTCTAATATATTTCTAAAATGTGAAATTATCAAAGTTTTTTGCACTGTTGACTTTGGCTGCATATGGCAGAGTTAACTGAAAGCTCAGTCCTTGCTTTAAAGGTGTCCCCATGAAAGTGGCAATGTGTGTTTTATTGTCCCTTGGTCATTTGCAACTCAAAGGTGCCCAGATTTATGCATGAGAAAGTGTTTCTTCTAACTGCCAGTCTGCACTGCAAGACACTATTGAATCCAAGAATCTGGGTAGATATTTTTTTTTCTTGCTTTCACATCATTGGTCCTGTAGTTTCTGCAAACTAAATCAAGTGCCTCACCTTCCAAGATGCAGCCCTTAAGCTCCAAATCAAGTGCCTCACCTTCCAAGATGCAGCCCTTAAGCTCCAGATCAAGTGCCTCACCTTCCAAGATGCAGCCCTTAAGCTCCAGATCAGACCTCAAAAGAAATTTTCTTGGATTGAATCAAAGATCCTCTGCTTGGAGTACCCTCAACAAGAGGAGCAAACAAGATAGGGACAAGCTATATTTCACAGTGCTTGGAAAAAACAGAAGGGTAAAGGTATCCTCCCACTCAGTAGGGCAGAACAATCTTTGATAAAAGGACACAGGTTACAGCTCTTCCCCTCACAGATATGTCCCCGTTTAGGATTTCTATAGCCTCAAGTTGGAACAGGGACTGCCAAGGACGACCAAACTGAACAGCGCATCCTTAACCTCCTAGAGAGAGACAGCATAAATCCAGCCTGAAGCCTCTGCTCCATGAAATTGGATTAGAGACTTTACTTTTGGTCTACTAAAACAGACAAATAGTCCTTACAGATTTTTTTCTGATTCCTTGTTTTTTCTTTTCACATAAAGAACACTGAAAAAGCAAAAAATCATTGAAGAGAGGTTAGGCAATCTTCTACCCCTCAACAACAAATAAGGCCACAGAGCAGAACTCAAACTCCAATGCGGAACAGATGGTTTTCTGAAAAACATTACATCATATGCATATGTTCTCTGTATAATCCTGGTGCAGGAGGTAGACATCATAAAAGTTGTTGGACTACTTGGTTTTACTACAAGTACATCTTTGGTCCCTTGTTTTGGTCATAAAGCTGCAGCAGTACGAAACATGCAGTGGGATATGCGGTTAAAATTTAATGCAGGGAGATGAAAGAAAAGAGCCATGTTTTCCCCCTCCTTGCACTTGCAGTGAGACATCAGGAGCAAAAAGAAATTGGCCACACCAACCAGAGACTGCAGAGCAGGCACCACACTGTACATTTTACAAATGCAACAGAGCTGCCCACCTCCAAAACTTACAAGGGAAATACACAGTGTCAGCTCTCTTGTGGCCACCATCTCCAATATTGCTGCTGAGATACCTGCAAGCACTGCGCTGCTGCTGCCACCTCTGCTCACGGAGCCAACAAGCATTTCTCAGCCATCTGCTGTGACAAGTAGGGGCTCTTCCATGGCCTGCCTTCAGCACAGCAAGCCAAGAAATAGAGGTCTGGGACTGGGATGCTTTTGGAAATGTGAATCTTTTTACTTCTATCTGTGTGGCAGGCTAGCACTCAATGCAAGCCCCACTGAATGGTGGAAGCCACAGAGCTCTAACATGTACACTGGCTAAAAACACAACTGGAGAGAATTAGACCTCTCCAAAGCAGACCAGGGCCCAGGGATTAATGTGCTTTCTGAGCTGTGGGACAACCATGTTTCAGATCCTGCTCTATTTTGGATCAGAAATAGATTTCAATCTCCTATATTGTACTGGCTTAGAAGCAGTCTCCACTTGGTTCAAAAAGGCCATCCTAGCCATGAGAAATCCTTCTTTATAACAGTTTCCATAAAACAACCCTATTTTCCCAAACAGTTTCTCTTTTTACTATTTGAGTGATCATTTTTACAGCATGAGTTCTGGCTACTAACAAAACTAGTGACTACATATTATCAATCCACTTTTTTTCACTTAGTTCAAACATCTGAATGGCAGAAAAACAAAACAAAACAAAACAAAACAATTTACTTTAAGAAGAGTTTCTCCTCCTATGAGCATTGCTATTAGGTGATGCTGCTGTTAGACATCTATAGAGGAATTTAAGAAAATGGATGTCTGGGTGATTTTATGATTTTGCCTTTGAAGCGCTTAGGTTTTTCTTCAGAAGTTCAGCACAGCAATACAACCAACAAGTTTGCCACCAATTGCCTTCTTACTTATAACATCTTGGGTCTCTTTTTTCCTTTCGGAGTTGCAGTTCACGCAACCCAGAGAGGGGACCCAGAGCTCCATCCTGCACACATGGTTGCAGGAACGTACTTCAAGGTCTCCTGCTGCTGTGCCTTTGCCCCAATGACTAAAGGAGGCAGCAGCATCACATTCTGGCTCAAACGCTGGGTGCAAAGCAGCAAATGTTCTGCCAGGGTTAGAATGAGATTAGCAAAATCTTACTGAACAATGATTCAAAGGTGCTAGAACAAATCAGTTTCCTGCGTGCAAAAAACACAATTACTACACAAATTATCTTGCTCTCACCCCACTCCTCTCTGCAGTTAGCCAGGGCTGAGAAACCTCATCCTTTGGGCTGCAAACATATATAGTCCCTCCTCTTAAGTGACATAGCAAATGGTAGGAGCAGTAGTTCTCCACCTACTTTGATGAGTTATGCCACTAGAGGGCACATAGATTGCCAAAATAATACAGGGAAAACAATAGGTCCATTGGTCCTTGAACCTATATTCCAAGTTCTCCATCTCCATGAGCAACACAGATTATCCCCTTGGGAGTCTCTAATCTTCTCCACTTCATCATCTTTTAGTTAATTTCTCACACCTCCCAGTTTTCCTGCTCTGGCACAAATGCAGAATCTCTATCTAATGCAAAAGGGGGAGGGGGGATTTTTTTTGCTCTTTCCAGGGTTTATGCATTTTTTAGAGGAGATTCCAACATCAAAAATCAACACATTCAGCACAGAAAACATAAGTTTAAAATGTTTCTTACCTCTGGTTCAGAGTCAGAGCCCAACAGCACTCCTACTGTACCACATCTAAGCTGATGAGCTCTCCCACCCTGCTGGGGTGCATGTGGTAAGGATGTAATTTCCAGCAGCCATCTTGAACATAACAAGGCTAGTCAAAAAGTCTAAGCTGAGTAGCATATATTTCCACCCAGAGTCAGCTGAGTCCACATTTTGTTGCCTGGCACCGCTGAGCTGCTGAGACCCTCCAACAGGCCTTGCACTGACTGGGAGAGATCCAGCAACACTAAACAGTCTGGACTGTATGCAATGCAAAATGGTGCTCCTTGCTACCTGCCCAGGAAACAGATTGCAATTTGCACTGTGCTGTACCTAAGCTAATAAATTATGATGAACTCTCTCTGAGTCTGCATCCATGGCATAAATAAACTTTAGTCTGAAAAACTCCCATTATGTATCCTGGCTCTTTCACTCAAGCTACAAAACCTTTTACCTCTGGAAGTCCATGGTGCCAGCCAACACCCACTACAAAACTTGCTCTCAATTCTGTCTGTTTCCATTCCCATTAAACCAAGCAGCCAACACCACCAATCTCACTCTTCAGTTCTTGTAGGTGAGATAAGAGGAAACCAGCTGGGCTATCCCCATGTGCTGCAGATAACTTGGCAGTCTCCTGCCATCTTGTTTTACTGCTGCCTCCCTCACAGCCCCAGCTCCCTCCAGTTCATAGACAGCCCTGGGATGGCTCAGGTCTTTGTGACATGCCAGGAATCCTACAAGCTCAACCACATGAGGCTGAAGGGACCAGTCTGTGTTCAGTTACCCATTTTGGAAATGTGCAAGGTAAAGAAAGAACAGAGCCTATACATACCACATGTGTCAATGGGGAACCTGTCAAAACCTAACACAGCTCACAGGACAGAGTTACAGACACTGGGTTTTCACCTTACTAGGTATCCAGCAGGCTGCCTTTTCCCACCTATCAGGCAAATCTCAATGAACACTTTACTAAAAGAAAGAGGAAAAAGGTCTTTGAGTTAAGCAGCTGAGGCAATCAGGATTTCAACTGTTAACATATAGAAGATGACTTCCTCACATGTCTTGCACCAGTATTTGTATCACAGCAGAAACAATACAACGCAAAAAAGAAAAACACTGTAAAGAATATGGTTCTTTGTCAGACTGGAAGTATTTGCTGTGATTCAGGAATTAATGACAGCATAAAAATCTATTAAGGCATCTAGACTGTGTCTCAAGGGACCTTTTCAAGCTTGTAGAGCATGGATTATTCTCCAGGGTTCTGCCCAGCTAAACTTCAGATATCCCAAATGACAGCAATTCCACCACATTTCTTAACAAAGCTATATCACCATCTAATCTCTTTCTTCCATTAAGTATTTTTCCTCTCCTGCCAATTTTTTTCTTTCCTCCTCCAAATTTTCTATCATGAGACACTCATCTAGCTCTGAGTCTACACTAGACAATTCTTCATGCCTTCCCAGTATGCCTACATCATTAGCACAGCTCCTCTTTAGTCATTTAGCCAAAACAGCTATATATTTAGCTCTCACAAGCATTCTTCATAAGTCAGTCCCTCCAGCCCCTTAATCATTCTCCTTGCAATCCTCTGAATTCCCTCTAATTTTGTTTACATCTTTCTGGAATTGAAGTGCCCGGAACCAAGTGCTGTAAACAACAACAGCTTGTTATCTGGCTAGACTGCAATTCTGGCGATCACAGCACAGGCCCTGCATATGCCATGCATACACAGACACATGCTCACTCTCATCCTCTGTTTCAGACACAGCATTGTTGTAGGACATGAGTTTCACTCACTGGACATTCCCTCCTCCACAGTGATAACAGCTGGGTCTCTTTCAAGGCAATTCAGCCACAAAAAAAGTGATGGTAGATCTTCAGTACTGTACTTTCAGCTGCCTGCATGCTCAGGACAAACACCAGCTATTGGCTGCACTCAGGTAACATTTTTAAGTTTTTGATAAAACTTATAAAAGCCAAACTTTTTAAAACTTTTTTTTTTTGTTTTAGATGACAGTTGAAACTTTGATGTAATCTTATGACAGCAGATTATACATCACAAGAAAGCCTTTAAGCACTTGTGCCTTAATCTGTTCTTGAAACTCAAGTTTGAATTTTTCCAACAAAACACCTTTTTATTCTTTGTTAGAAAAATGCTATTTTGGTGAAGTAGAAATGTTCTGCAAAGATCTTTGCTTTGCTTCAACAAACTTCTGGAGAAAGAGTTCAGAAAGAAAACTGTAAGGGTTACTGCCAACTCTCAAGACATCTGAATTGCAGAAAGTTCTGAGTTGGAAAGGACTCACAAGTACCATTGAGTCCAACTTGAAAGTGAATGGTCCACATGGGGATTGAACCCAAAACCATGGCATCATCATCACCAAGGAAAAGTGGCTGCACTGCAAGGTTTCTTCTAGATCAAGGTCACCCTAAGCCCCTCCCTGTAACAATTTAAAAATCTCAGCATCCTCAGATCTGAAAGAATTACAGAGCTATTACTTCTGTGTATGGAAAGAAAACAGAGCCTTGAAGTCTTCTGCCTTCCCAATTGTTTCACATGGTCTTTCCTCCTTCACAGCAGCTACCACAAAGCTTCAGCATCATGGAGAGCTTGAGGTGTTTTTTCCAATTATGGTGGTGATTTGGGTCACTTTGGTCAGCAGGAAGTAAAGAAAGAGACCAAAAACTCTTGGGATTGACCAGGGAATGAGAAGAGCCTATATGCAGAGGTCTTGTGAAGTTCCTTGAAGCCTGAAGAAAAGGCTGCTGCTACAAATATTTACATTGGGATAGACAGAGCAAAGCCAGCCAGAATGGCCTTTTCTTTCTTTCCTCAATGCACACAGCAGGCCAAAGGAGAAGGAAGACTGCACTGCTGACCACAGCTCTAAGTCCCTCTGGGGCAATGCCACAGCTCATTTACCTCATGCTGCAGCTGGAATTCTTTTTTTATCAACATCCCAATCTGTTGCAGCTCTGTGGCTGCTGGATAGTACAGAAACCAGTCACCAATAGGCATCCGGGATACATGAAAATGGAGGAGAGTTTACCCTCACTTCACTTCCCACTGCTTCCTTCCCTCCCTCCATTAGCTGACCTGGACTACAGACAGCTATTACACCACTTGAGCTAGCGTGATTCATTTTGTTTTCTTTGAATCACCAAGAAATTACTTTTTGTAAAAGCCCAACATCGAAACAGCATGTCTCTTCCAGACAAATAGTTTCTTCTCCTCTCCAGGAGATCTCGAAGTCCAGAACATCTCACAAGAACATGCCCAGGCAGGTCTATCCTGGGCAAACTGAGACTGGACAGAACACAGCCACACTGGACACAGCCTGTCCTGTTGGGGAAGTTAAACCAGCAAGGCTGTGTTAATGAAGGCAACAGCCAGACTTACAGATTTCACTGCTTCAGGCTGCATCCAGCTCATAAAATAGCATAGCTACACAAGGAAGGTGGGATCAGTCAGGTTGTACTACTTTTGAATATGTTGGTCTAATTAAGAAACAATGCAACTTGTGCATGTAGGAAAGACTCATTTTATCCTCTTCCTTCTATTCCTAGAAAATCTCCAATGAAAGTTTAGGAGTCAAACATGTCCTTTTCACCTCTAGCTCGTATTTCTTGTCCAGGTGACTGAAGCTTGACTAAGATGCCACCTTTGACTGAGGCTATCACAGAAAGATGAGGAAGGGTAGCTAAGCCACAGAAACATTTCTGTTTCACTGCAGCAATCTCTTGCCGTGTCAAGATAGGATGCAAATGCACTATGAATAATGGACACTCCAAAAGCACACATAGCTACACAGACACTCCTATCAGCAATCAGGCTGCAGTCAGCCCCTGCACTAACATTCAGGACAAGTCCCTTGCACAAAACACAACTCTGGACAAGATTTGTTAACACTTCTCAAGCATCTTTACCATGCAACTTGTGCATCTTCCGTCACATGCACACACTCAAATGCATGTGCACGCATATATATATGTAGATCATCTGTTCCATATATGCACTTTCCCAAAAGCCAAGGAAGAGCTATTCAAAGACCATACCTCTATGCACAAATCACGTGTACAGACACAAATAAAACCGGATGTTTCAATCCCATTGTACGAAGTACCTTTACAAGGCAAAGAGTAGACACTTCATTATATGAAGGTGTATCAGCATGACAAAAGTCTAAATGCATTTACACTTCAAAAATTCTATAGATCCGCCTTTAAATAACCCCTCCTTCCTGCAGGCAAAACCTTACCAGCAAATCTCTCCTTTTTCAGACACTCAAATATATATACCCCCAGACAGCCTCTCAGACATCTACAGGGGGAAGTCAGGTAACAGTGCACTGGCTTCAAGGCTCATGATCAGAAAGAGTCCTGCTTCCTTGGTGGAACTTTGGGTCAGCTGCTGAGAGTCAAGCACAGCCAGGCTCCAAGCAGGTGCAACAACTAGAGTGCATGCCGAAGAATATTAATAGTTATTGTCCTAGTAGGTTATAAGGATTAATTGGTTCTGGCCTGAAACTCCCCATCAATGTAAGTGCTTAGGGGCAGAGGGGAGGGAGCTATGATTACACACTTACATTGCATACTCATATGCTATTGATTTCCCAATTGGAAAGGCCCACAGCTTTTCCTTTGTCTCCTTGCTTGCTCCCTTCCTCCCTCATCCAGTGCTCATGGCTTACTGCCACATCTTCCCCCTCCCAACAGCACAATCACCATCACCAGAAAAAGGAGAGGGACACCCTTTTTTGTGGGAGAGCCTTGCCAAACCAGAAAAATATGCAGAAACCTACATCCACAAGGTCACACAGAGGAAGACTCCAGGGAAAGGAACAAATTTCAAGAACTGAGTTTCCTCTGTATGCTTTATATATCCTAGGGACTGCAAAAGCCGGACTGTGAGCCCATCACTGTGATTACACTCATCTCTGCTTTAAGTCAAAGTCCCTCCTCTGAAGCCTGCCTTTTTATGCTGTCTTTTTTTAAATAAAACATATAAATCCTCCAAAAAAAAAAAACCAAAACAAACACACATGCACAAACCAACCCTCCCCCACCACCGACCACAAAAAGACCCCAACAAAACAAAACCACAATGCACCAATCTGCCTTAATTGGATATGTATACCCTTGCATTGCCTCCAAAATCATCCCCTCTCAGAGGTACCGTTCAAAGTCCGGTACCTCTACAGCTGACAACCACTGAAAAATCCTATTTTATGCTTGTGAGTGACCAATAAGCATGGCTAGTGTAAAGGGCCCTTTACCCTTAACATGTAGTCATGCAGAATTTCTTCCCCAGGGACATTAAAACAGCAGATATGACCAGCAAGACTTTTCTATGAGACAAAATACTTCTCTGGCTCAGAAAAAATAGGGTAGCACCCCTTGTAGTGCTTTTTCTTTTCTTTCCATGCAGGTGAGCAGGGAAATGCTGCCACAGAGGCAGACAAACTACTGGAGGGTTGCCTTACAAGGAAATGCCTTAGCTTCCAGGAAATTCAGCATCAGCCAAAGAACCACAGTGCAATGGCATAGCACAGAAACAAACCTGGTCTTCTTTTTCCTGTGCCTGTTTCTGTAAGAATCATGTACTCCTAGCACTTTTTTCCCTTTCATGCTGATTGCAGGGATGTTTGCCCTTTATTGACACTAGGAGAGGGCTGTGTCTCACATATTCACCTACACATACCCTTAGCTCCCTCTCAGAGTGGGACAGGATAGTCTGTGCTGTGCTTGATATTTTTGATTTCATGATGGATAAATCAAAAGCAGGAATAGTACATCAGCTGCTAAAATCACCGCTCATTTACTATGAGCTGCAAATGAAACTGTTATGTACCTTTTTAAGGAAAAGGGGATATCAAAGAAGCAAAGATTAATATTTCCTATGGGGACCACAGATATCAAAGTCCTGATCCTTCCAGCAGCACCCTATGCACAAAGGAGACAATATTTGGCAAAACACATGTCACCATGTTCAAAGGCGCACATGAAAGACTTTCCCCAGACTCTTCCAGGATATCTTTGTCTGGTACATTATAGACTTCAGTCCTTTAACAGCCTCTGTCAGACAACAACCACCTCAGTTGATCCTCTTCCACAGAAAAACCCATCAGGTGTTGTGATGTGCCCAGAAAAAAGGGCATCTCTTGCCCTTACTCTTCATTAGCTTTTGCCACCTGTCCTCACTTTATAGCACACGGGGAAGAGAGCAGTGCTACAGCTTCTCATCACCAGCCCAGCCCCACCAGCCTTTCCAGGCAATTGCACACAGCACCCAGCTGCTGCTGCGGGACCTATACATCAACATCCTTATACATCAACATCCCTTGACTAACCCATTCCTAAGCAACTCAGCCTTGTTTAGGGTAAATCTGCTTGGGGAAAGGTTCAGGACCCACCAGCAAGGCAAGGGCCTTGGCTCACTCAAGGTATACAGAAAGGATGTGCGCTCCTAAAGCACTGGCTCTGCCAGCAGCCTAGGGTGAGAGCAGCCATATTCCTCACCCTTACTGAAAGGAGCTCTATTGCTAGTAGAAGAAAAAAGTAAAAAGAGTAACTACAAAAGAGCACATCTCCTTCTCAGACCATTAGTGTGCTGCAAAGCTGAAAAGGAGTGCCCAAAAACATTGGGAACTGGGGTTTTTGTAAGAGAACTTGTAAAACCCCTGTGTGGGAAAAGATACATGAGACTAACAGATGAAGCAAATTTTTACTTATCATAACAAAGCCCTCATAGCAGGTGGCTGAGTGCATAGATTCAGCTAGAGGAAATGGGTTCTTACTTGTGCAATTATTGATTATTATGGTCAGCAATCACTGGACAGAACTGGAAGAAACACTTGGGATATCTTTTCAATGCTCCCCATTTGCAGATAAAAAGCCTTCTCTACTTCTTCCCTGTCCTAAGCCTACAAGAAAATTATTTTGTTTGTATTGAATCTCTTCATCATTTAAGGAATGCAAGGCAATTGAGTGAGTTATCACCTCATCAATACAGTCCTATGAGAGCTTCCCTTGCCTTACTCGAGAAGATAGAACTGGAAACAGATAGGAAGAAAAGTATATTCAGGAGAGCAGAAAAGGTCTTTTTTTTTTTTTTTTTCCTGTCTACTTGGCAGTATCTAAATGTTATCCAACTGCATCACAATCGCCCCTTGCTGTTCCCTATACACCACAATGTCACCACTCACACAGACATTGCTGCTCCTCCCTCTCTTCTCCCCATCCATTACACATTATCAGCACAGAAACACTTGAGTATACGCTTCTATCCATATAGATTGCACATACCTCATGCATTAACAAACACACCATTTTCCACACCCGCATTTACCAGTAACATTATAAAACACGAGACTTTACAGAAAATATTTGCGCTGTGTACCAACCAAAAGCATCCTATTCCACTTACCCAACTGCTTTTTTGATTTCTCTCATCAGATTCATTCCTCATTTAAGAAAACCCTTGAACAGCTCAAAAAATATGTTATAAACAAATGCTACCAGGACTATGCAGGCCAGTTCTGCATGTCATTTCCTAAACCACCTACTTCACTAAATTGGCTGTGGAGGTATCTTGCCTTTTTTTTTGTTTGTTTGTTTGTTTTGTTTTTAAACACAAAGTCTTTTACAATTAACCAGTTAGGTGAGGTTCTCAGGGAGGTTCATGAGAGCAAGCTAGGATTTTTTTAGCAAATTGCTGATTTGAAACAGCTGCTGTTTTTCAAGGGAGAAAATTTGTTTAGAAGAATTTTCAACTTTAAGCAATGCTGAAGGAAATGTAAAATTTGTCAAGGCATTCATTCTTTAAAATAAAATGCTCAGGGTGAGGAAATGAAAAATAATTTTCATATTGACAGCTAAATTAGAGTAATAGTAAGTGAAAGTGCAAACATCAACACAAAATTCTAAATTATCTAAATGCAATTTTTTTAGACCCTAATAATTAGCTTCTCTACCCCATACTCAAGCACCCATTTTTGACTTGGGGCCGGGGGTGGGGTGGAAAGGAAAAGTAAAATTCTGCTTTACAATCCAATTCAACAATCTGATCTTTCTTAGAGGCTTTGGGGCACATTGTGCTAACAGACAAATCCATTCCAGGGAAGAGCTGCAGCTTGCCACTAGAAAATCCTAGAAAATCCCACCCACCAGCAGCACTGGGGTGTGTAGGTACTTTTATTCTTCCAGCCCCCACAGGGCAGGAAGGCAATGCACCATGCAGGAGGAACAACCATCCCGCCTCCGAGCCACCTGCCTCGCAAAGAACACTGGAAGCGCAGCAACAGAGAAACGCAAGAATCCTAAACCATCAAAATGAGGAAACACAGTGATGGGGGGGGGGGTAATCCTTTGTGCAGGACTTGGAGCATCTAACCTAGGGGGAAAGGAGCAAAGGCTGACTCTGTGCCAAAGCCCCTGAGGCCAGGCAGGCAGGGGACAGGCAGCCCTTTGCATCCCGCCTGGCACAGGCAGCCTGCGCTGGCCGCTTGGCACCGTGGAGCCCATGGCTCTCCTGCCAGGCTCTACTTCCTCCTGCACCCCCAGCGCCTGCTATTCAGCCTCGGCTCGGCCCGCCAGTGCCAGCAGAGCTCCCGTTCTCCCCTCGCCTGGTGGCTTTGGGAGAGCAGAGAATGACAAGGAGCTGATTTTGCGTTCACGGGTACACCCCCAAGTGGACAGCAAGGAAAAGGGGAGACAGGGAACGGGCAAATTTTGGGTAGCTCGCAGAGGTGTAGGCTAAGCTGTCTGGCTCTGGAGGGAGGTACTAACAAATATCTTGGAAGCGTTCTGACGGGGGTCACTGTCTGTCAAAGCCAATACTGCTGTTTCCTTGGGTAAGGGCTCCACAGAGTTGTGCTTAGAAGGTTAGAGAAGCGTTCAAGGCTTGTTACCACAGCTTTCCGTGAAAAACAAATAATTTGAAATAAATACTGTGGGCAGAATTTGTTGGCTTCTTGGGTCTTTTTAAGGGTCCTTTTAATACTTTCCCACCCCTTTTTAACTCCTTCAAATATCTTCAGGTTTGCTTCAGGCAGTGCCCTACTCCTCCTATGCAGCCCCAATATTCCTGCCTTCCCATTCTCTCACTCTTCACATCAGAGAAAGGAAATTACGGCTGGCTATGAAACTAGATACAGCAGTGCTTTGGTTTATATCATGCCAGAAGTTTGAGAGCAGTCAAAAAAACAGCTCCAAGTTTACAAATGCTTGTACAAAACCACACCATCCTGTCCTGTCTCAAAACCTAGGGAGGGCAGCTGTGTTGCCTCTGCCTTTTTATAGGATACCTGATAATACAGTCCTCGAAAGGCCTTCCCTGAAGCCTTCAAAATGAGAATAGATGTGGCTGATACAACTGTGGCAATACTAACTCACTAAAAAAAGAAAGCAAAAGCCTGTCCATGCCTGTAGCCTGGCATAAGCTCCAGCTATAAGGATGGAATAAAACAGCTCCTGGCTATGCTAGCACAGGATGCTCTGGTCACTACTCAGGAAAGGCTTGTGACTTGAAAACTGTATGGAGCAAGCACTGTGGTCTGCAGGCAAGGAAATGTGCATCAGAGAGACAGGCAATGTTCAGAGTCAACGCAACTTGCCAATGTCCATCTTTTTTGACAGTTCTCTGTCTAATCCTCCTGAGCAGGGTGAAGTTCACACCAAGCCACACAACTTCATTGCTGACGTTACCTACTTACGCTACACAAGAACCAGTTCTCCTCTCACCCCATGTACAACCTATGTGCTGGAAAAAATCCTCTTTCCCTGTCAGGAATAACCACTTCACAAAGAAAGAAGTCAACTGGAAGGTGCTGGTGTTGGATTCACAGTCCAGACTTCAGAGAACATAAGTTGAGAGAAAATACGTGACAGTGAAAAGCATGTGTATGAGACCCACAAATGGGAGAAATGAGACTGTATGAAAAGGAGCACTCAGCAAATGTGAGAAGGTAGCAAAAAATGAAGGATTCCATAGTGAGGGCTTGCAGGAATGACAGGTGTGAGGCTGCAATAGAAAACATGTGTGTGACAGGAAGCTTGCCTTTACGGGAATTTGCTTACTAGACACAAAATAGAAGAGAACAGTATATGCAAGACTGTGTGAAAGTAGGAGCCAAGGGGAAGTGAGGGAGCTGTGACTGGCATATCTCCATGCACAGCATTCCTGCACTAATATGTACTGGAGTGAGAAAAAAGCACTATGAAAAAAGCCGTGTATGAGCGAGATATGTTCTAAGGGCGCAGCTCACTGCGAATGCAAGACTGTGAGGCACAGAGTAGGCCAGACAGAGTACATCTATGTTCTTTACTTATATTTTCACCTATAGGTATGTATATGTGCACACACACAGGCTTACAAGGCTAGTGCAGCAGGATAGGCAAGGGATTTTAATATACAAGACATCTCAAACACTAGCGCTCAGGATGGAGGCTTGAAGGAAGGAGTGGGGGGAAAGAGGAAGGGAAAATGTGAGCACAAGGGAAGAAGACTCTCCAGGAATCGCATGTGCTAGGGAGCTAGAACTGTATGTGCCAGAGTGAGTTTATTCATCTTCCCTGCTATATCCCTGAATGTGTGTGCTCAGGAAGGACCACTGATATATGTGAGTGTGGATCATGCACAAGCTGCAATGTATGTATGTATATGTGTGACATTAATGTACATTAATACATTCAGCATGGAATGCATTAACCCTTAACTCCTGTTTACAGAAAGCATCTCAAAACCAGCTAGCATGCCTGTCATCACTTCGAACTAAATTCCATGCTGACACTTGGCTCTTAAAGCAAGAAACCCAGCTGGCATTTCTCCACTGAACAAAACCCCATACCCAACAAATTTTCATCTCCTATCTTCCCTCCATCACTCTCTCTCTCTCTTTGTTTTTTATCCCCTCTGGGATAGACTGGAAGGACATAGTGTTCTCGCAGGCAGACCAGAGGCATAGAGATTCCTCTAACCTCCCCCTCTCTGGACCAAACCAAAATAAAAATAATAAAAACCACACAAAACAAAACAAACAAACAAACAAAAACTGCAAAAGAAACTTAACACTCAGCAAGGTAAAGAATTGAGGAAAATCAGTATGTGTGACCCAAAGTGATGACAAAAAGCAGTTGTGGATGGAGGGGATACCCACCTTCACCCACCACTCTTTTCCTTTGCTTATTCTAACTGTACTCCCCACACCAATTCCCCCTCTGCAAAAGCACAAATATAGCAAATACATCAAAGTCAGTCACATGCAGTGCCCTCTAACCATAGGATTCACCAGCAGCAATCTCTCCTTGGCTTATTTCCTGAGGCAAGGGGGGGGGCGCGAAGGTTTGGAGGGGAAAAGAGGCGGGGGAGAGGAAGCTCTAGCTTCCAGCTCCATATTTCAGGCCATCCTCAGTCCATCAGCCTCAATTAAAGCAGAAGGGTTTGAGGAGGTTGCGAGAAAGAACTCACCACATACCTTGCAAGGAGAAGAGGGACAGAAAAAATCCCAGCACCCAGATACTGTGCAGCCAGTAGGTCCTCATGCTTCTCTCTCACTCGCTCCGCTTCCTCTGCCTTTTTCTCCGTCTCTTCGCTTCTGTCTCTCTCTCTCAATTTGTCTTTTTTTTCTCCCTCTTCGCTCCTCTCAAAGAAAATGGGATTCGTGTCTCCCTTCAGTCCCTCTGGGCTCTGCTTTGCCAGCTCTGACAATCCAGTCGCAGCGCAAGCTGACCCACGGCGACCAGATTCCCAAATAACCTCTCACTCTCCCCTCCAAGTGCTGGAGAAAGGGGGGGCCAGGTTGGATGCTCCACCGTAGCCTGGGCTGGCTGTAAACACAGAGAATCTCTCTGTCTCTCTCCTGCAGCTTCAACTAAATGCGACTGTACTTAAACAAGCAATGCCTTATAGGACAGCACTCAGAGCAGAACAGATCCCACCTCTGCCACCTAGTGTTGCAAGCTAGCTCATTTATTTCATTTATATATATATAAATATATATGTGTTATGCTATAGAAATATGGTTCCGTCATTCCTCTACAAATGTATCTCTTGGATCACAGTCTGTGAACCATTCTGGACTCAAGAGTCCCTGAGGTTCCAGCTCCAGTGCACAAAGGGAGGCTATTCAGCAAAGGAGTATTCCTCATTGCCACAACAAGCGGCATGGCATGGCAGGGCAGGATTGGTTTCTTAGCAGAGTTCTGCTTGACAAATTCTGAAGCAAGGGTCTCTCTGATGCTGGTGTCACTGCCGGGCAGTGCACAGGGGCTAGAGGGAGATTCAGATGCACCAACTGTCATTACAGAGCTGCCAAGGCCTCCAGCAAAAAATAGTAAGCATCAGCCTGCATTAATCTTTGCTGGATCTCCTGTGACTTCTATGCAATTTCAGAGGGACCAGCAAGAATTCTTCTGTAAAGGAAATCCAGATTTTAAAAGTAACCATTTGCTCACAGAAGGCTTCCCCCACTACCCTTCTCCTTTCAAATACAGGTTCCTCCTGCCATATGTAGCACAAACTGCTTTTCTCAAGGAGTAATTGGCTCCCATAGCTCTATTTCCCTCTCAAATCATTGCCTCCAGTTAGAGGAACATTAGTAACAAAGTAGTGCTTAACATTCACACAGGCCTTTTCATCAGTCACTCTCCAGGCATTTCACAAAGGGTGCCCTTTCTCAGCTGGGGACATGGAGGCAGTGTGAGTGCACAGCTTCTGAGGCCAGTCCCCAAGACACAGTGTGACAGCCCAGCTGGACTGCCCAGCTAGCACGGTGGCCCCTCTTCAGGCCACATTGTGCCCTTCATTGGGTCACCAGGCAGCCTATGAGAATCCAATACTAAAGGACACGATTTTTCAATGGATGCATTGAGAGTGTGGGTAAGCAAAGGTGAGCGTCCACATGTAGGAAAGGTCTGTAGGATTCTCATCACTAATGATGCCATTCCAGAAGTGTTTCTTATTAAACTGCTGTAGAGAAAGCTGTTCTATGAACAGAGTGTACCAAGCCTACCTCCCCGTAGATTCCTGTCTGCTGTCTCAAAAATCCCCCTGCTCTTATAAAAGACAGAACTCATTGTACTCCCTGTGACATCTCCTGTAGAAAGAAGAAATCCATATAGCCAGTCTTGATTCCTAGTGGACCAAAATGAAAGACAAAACAAAAGACACCACTTGCCTTAGCCTGGTTGGCTACTGCCATGTACCACCCACGTAATTCTTGGGTTTTCCACTATGAAGGGAGTGGAGCATTACCTAATCACCAGTTTTTAAGAGACATACAGGAATAAGTTACTTTTTAGCCTTCCGCCCTCTTTTAAATGTGGTTGAAATTGGTTGCACTGAAAAGTTACTAGGAGGTAGAACATATGGACAGATATGCATGTACTATCAGCTAGGCTTCACTTCCCAAAGAAATCAAACATTAGAGTGGACTAAAGTCAACTCACTCTAGTCAATGAGGAGCGTGCTTCTTTTCTGTGGATTCAATTTCAGATGGTTTTCATGCTCTGATATTATATTGGGTCTGCATGGCAAGGTTTTGGTAGTGGGGCGCTTCTGTGAGAAGCTGCCAGAAGCTTCCTCTGTGTCTGATTGCTCCAAGGCCAGACAGCTACCAGACAAATTCGCTGCAGGCCATGTCCAAGTGTACCATCAGCAAAGGTAGTAACACTTCTGGGATAATGTATTTAAGAAGGACGTGGAAGCTATTCAACAGTAGCCAGGATAGAGGAGTGAGAATATGTGAGAGAAATAGCCTGGAAGACACCAAGCTTGGTGGAAAAGGACAGGGAGGAAGTGCTACACGGGAGCAGAGATTCCCCTGCAGCCTGCGATGAAGACCATGGAGGTTCAGGATAGATCAGTTGTCTACCTGCAGCCCACAGAGGACCAGCTGGAGGTGGCAGATGCCTGAAGGAGGCTGTGACCCCATGGGAAGCCCACACTGGAGCAGAGTCCTGGCAGGACCTGTGGCCTGGTGGAGAGGGGAGCCCATGCTGGAGCAGGTTTGCTGGCAGGACCCTGTGGGGAACCTGCACTGCAGCAGTTAATGAAGAACTGTGGCCTGTGGGAATGACTCATATAGAAGAAGTTAATGGAGACTGTCACCTGTGAGAGGGACCCCACACTGGAGCAGAAGAGTGTGAGGATCCTCCCTCTAAGGCGGGAGGAGCAGCAGAGACAACTGTGATGAAGTGATCTTTGGCCCCATTCCCTGTTCCCCTGCAAGAGAGTGCAAGGGAGGAGGAAGAGAAAATGAGGAATGAAGTTAAGGGAGGAGTGTGGGAAAGATATTTTAAGATTTCCTTTTCATTATCCTGCTTTGATTTCATTGATAACAAATTAAATTCATTTTTCCAAAGTCAAATGTATTTTGTCTATAACTGTACTTGGGGAGTGATCCCCCTATCCTTATCTTGACCCTCAGAGCTTTTTGCTGTATTTTTTATCCCCCTGTCCAGCTGAGGAAGGGTGATGGAGCAACTTTGGAGAGCACCTGGAGGCCAGCCAGCATCAAACCACCACAGATAGCAAGAGAGAATGGTCAGAAAGAGAGCACTGTCAAAAATAAACTTGGCACTCAAGATACATTTAGAACTTAGCATGACAAAATCAAGTGGTGACAATCAGTTTGTAGGCTTGGAGTAGGAGTTTTTTCACAAACATCTAGCTCAGATTCAGGGATCAGCTAGGCCAGCACCTTAATACTACACCAGCTCTATACATTTCTGACAAACAAGTGGTCATTTGTCCTGCACCTTTGTGACCCATTACCTCCATGCTCACCATCTGCATCTGATATAATATACAGCATTATACGCATTTGTACTGTTTCAAAAATCTCAGTTCCCACATATGTTGTCATGCTACCCATCCCAGCTTCCCAGCTACCCACAGGCACATCTCCCACCTGCTTCACACTTAATCCTATAGGGTCCCACAGCCTTCCCAATTAAACCATATCATCATGCAACCATTCAAAGTCTCTTTTACCTACAGATCCTATGGATGATCCCATAATATGCAGCTCTCAAGCACATGGCCATTTCAGACTCTGGACAGCAATATACCATGGTCTGAAAAAAAAAATCTAAATCAACTTTCCTTCTGTCTAAATAATTTCCATGTCCAATCGCAAGTAGCCCTGCTAAAAATTTATCCCCATCCTTCTTATAGGATGCCACATTTATATAACAATTATGATAACAATTTATATTGATTCCAGCAACATTATGTTATAAGTAATAATAAACAATAGCAGAACTGTATCTCTGCTCCATAAATTCTACAGGGATGTGTGTAAGATGATGCTGAACCCATGTTCCCATCCAAAATAGGCAGTGATAGTTACAAGTCCCAAGAAAAGACTCAAAGAAAGCAGCACTCTCTCAGGCAGCTTCTCTGGAGAAGCTGGCATGACTGAATGGAGAAGCAGCTTTTTCTTACAACCTATTTGACACACTCCAAACCTTCAAAAACATTCAGGACTGGATTTTGGCTTCCTTGATCATGCTGAGTCATACCAATGGGGTTACTCAGGACATTAGACTACTAAATATGAGCAGGAGTATCAGATTCTATGGGCTGAAATTCTCTGGGATTGGTCTTCAGCCAAAATTGAGTCCATTTTCCTCTAGGCAAATCTCTCAGCTACCTACATATTGTGAGGGCAAAATCTGAATCAAGAATTGTACTCAACTCTCCCTAAATCCCCCAAACATTAGGAAGAAAAAAAAGCAACACCAAAACAACCACTGAAACCCCAAACACGCTGCAGTCCTTGTTCTTCAGTCCTTTCTTTTTAAATTACTGCAATCCTCCCACTTCACCCAGTATTCAAATGCCAAACGAGCCAATGAAATATCAGCAGTAGAAGAGCACATCTACAATTCTGTATTTAAAAAAGAAAAAAAAAGGTTGAATTCTGACAGAGCTCTTACTGACTGAAATCCAGCTACTTTTAATGCATCGTGAAAGTGTTTCATTAGGTCTGAGTAAATGGATTTAGATGCACCGAGCATGGATGCTTGTCCATTTTGTAATAAATGAATGTGCTTTGTGCTATTAACTGTTTAAGCACTCACACTTTCATTTCTATTTCATCTTAGCTTTAGTCACTTCAAGCAATATCAATATTAACTTGATTGTGCAGCACACACATAATATCTCTCTTCCAAGTTTCTATCCTGAACCTACCATTAAACACTTCTCCAGCAGGCACGCGAAAGTTGACGGAGGAATTTTTAACTTTTCCATTACAGATTTTTTCAAATTACTGTTATTTAACTCTGCAAATGTAATGTTGCATTAACAAAAGGCTTAGTGGTTTTTTAACTGTAATAGAAATGGTATTGGAAACACAATTGGCCATGCAAATTTTGCAGGGTTTACATAAGAGAATGAGCATTCCTGAAATTGTACGTTGAGAGAGCTTGGTAAAGTGAGCAAGAGGCAAGAGTCGTAGATTACCCAGCAGTGTTTCTTTCTGTGTGTTTTAGTGTCCTATCCTGTATGTCTGTCTCTGACATATGTGTATCACTACTTGTTTTATTGAGTGTTCTATCTGTGGGTTTCATGTCATGTCTTTGGACTAGTGCATCTATGATAAATAGTGCATTTCAGTGTGATTTAGAAGAGTGTTGTGGCATGTGCTGTACATGATCTTGGGAAAGGGGGTGGAAGGAGATGTTGTCTCTGCAAGAAATACTCATTTGTCATGTGGTTCTGTGAAACCCACCACTGCCCAAGGTCAAGGACTGCAGTGTCCAGAAATGTGAGTTCCCTTAGAAGGGATGCAAGGGCCTCAAGACCATGATAAATAGTCTCATACCTGATTGAGCTCCTTTATTTAGACTGAGAAAAACAGCATTTGTGCTTCTCATTTGCTTCCAGCCAGACATTTAAGAGAAGCCAACTCTACTCACACCATACTTTCAACCTGTTCTTTCCCTTCTGCCACTTCATACTCCTCATCTGTATTCCCACCTCTCCCCTCTCTCAGCTTCTTGCCACCCACCACTACTCTTCCCATCTCTTGTCTTCTCTACTGTTTTCCTGTGAAACTCATCACATAAGACAGAGAACCTTTTTGAGGCTTCTTGAAGGGGAGGATTTTCCATTAGGATTTCCACTGAAATACTCCAAGCTGAAAGTAACTTTTTTTTAGCAAATAAATGCCAGGCCAGCAACTGTGGAAGGTTGCATATGACTACATAGCAATTCCCTAAGATTAAAGTCCACAGAAATAGCCAGAAAATAAGATAGCAACAGCACTCAAGGAGCTGTGGGAAGAACAAGGAGATGGAAAGAACCCTCATTTAATTCCGACAACCATGCAATGACGCAGCAGGGACTGAACTGAGAACTTTTGGAGATGAATGTGTTGCATGAGCTGGTATAGCACAAATGGCTGAGTTTCTCTAGCATCAGCCTTAGCAGACCCACCTCCTTTACAAGTTAAGTCACATAAAAGGATACGTCACGAAAAAGCATTTGCCAGCAGTATACATTCACACATTCAGGCGTTGTTGCATAATTAGAACATAAAATAAATGGCATAACAGATGCTATCAACGTGTCTACCACACTGTATCCATGGTGCCAATTCCTTCTCCAAGGGGAGCCTCACCCAGGTCACACTGAGAAAGCTGAAACACAGGCATGAGGAAACCAGCCTTTAAGGAAATGCACACACAAAGTTCTGCAGAAAGGGCGTCCGCTCTTTCAACATTTGTAAGATTTTACAGGAAATCTGCAAGTGTGAATGACAACAACAAGAAGAAATTTGGCTAGCACCCAGGGAAAAAAAAAAATCCAAAAAACCAAACTTTGGCAGATAATTCTTTGAGTTGTCATGTTTTCTGTTAGAAAAGTCAGCTCTTTCAAGCTGGGAATGAAAATAATAATTCTGTTCAACTCCTTTGAGCAATAGGGAATTCACTATCCAAATGGAGAGGGTTACACCACAAAACCCTTGCCACAGCTAGTACTAACTGGCTCCCCAGAGGCAGAAGGGATCCCTCAACACTACAGAAGGCCTTTTAAGAAGTGGTTTTGGTCCTCAAATCTCCACCAGAACTTGGCAGTGCAGACCCTTCTCTCTCCTCCTGGGTCTCAGGGCACATTCCCCCAGGCAGTACTCTACCAAAGATGTTTCCTTGACATAACACCCAGCTTCCCTAGTGCACACCTCACCCTACCCAGAAGCTGCCTTTTATCCCAGCTGTTGCTTTTCAAGTCTTTAATCACAGCTGAGGGCCTTGTGCTCACCTCTGTTCACAGTCTGTGCCTGCTGGGGAGGAGCTGCTGTATGTTGCAGCCCAGTTCCCTGACCCCCGGTACAACAAATCAAGCATTGGACTCCCCAGCTGGTACTTCCATCTTTAGGCTATAGCTTGTTGGCTTTGCTAGATAAATTGTGCATTGACATCAGAGACAGGACTGCTTTATGCCTAGGCATCCCTGAAACTTGTCCTTTGTTGTTTAGGCAAAGCAGGAAAGGAAATTGTAGCCATTTTCTGCCTGTGCCTAGCTGACTGAGCTCCAGCATATCCACCTGACACAAGAAGGTCCCAAACAAATGACTGTCTATACAAAATGAGATATGGGAGGGAAGCAAATGACAGCAATCTCACTGTCTGCAGAGCTGACCTGCCTATAGCTGAACAGCATGACATTTTCTGGACAGAAATACAAAAAAGCAGCAAGTTTTTTTTATTATTATATTTTATTGTTAGGGCATCCATACTCAGCAGTCTGGAAGGCAGCTGGACCTTGAGCCACGTGAGCATTCCCATTGTGACATTCTCCTTGCAATGCTTCACAACATCGTGAAATTATGAATTCCCAGGCTTAGGTTTTTCAGACCTAGTCTCATGCACAAGGGTGTATTGTTTATGGTTTTGTTTTTATTTTTGAAAGCTTGAGCAGGCAAGGTCTGTTTAAGATATCTGGGACTGGGGGAGTGCTTTATGATAAGTAGAAGAACCAATTTGTACCTTTTTTTAACAGTTCAAGCGCAGAAATTACTGTGGATAGAGACTGTGAGGCAAGATTTGTAGGAAGTGGCAATATCTTTTATTAAACTGAAAAATATAGCTGAAAGAACAAAACAAAACAGGCTTTCCAGGCATATGGGCTTGCATGCCCAGAAGTGTATCCAGAATTTTAACTGTATGATGTCAAATAACTGATAGTACTTCTTCCTACAAATCTTCCCTCATTTATGTCTTTAGCCCATCCTAGCAACCATATCAGTTCAACTTGGAAAGGAAGTCAAGTCTGTGAGATCATTACCCAGAAGAGCAGAAAACACACAAGCATGGTTGCATTGAGGTGGTCTTCCTTCAGCTAAAACACAGGTCCCAGAAGATACCTCTTGGTATGAGTGAAATGAAAATGCTTGGGTTTCAGTAATGTGCAGAGAGTAATCTTTGTATAGGCAGGGCTCCACACATTTCTGTGAATCACTACAGATCAGCTGTCAAGCCAAATAAAAGCAGTTGAAAGGCTCTCAGTGGCCTCTGATCCAGGTTCCCTCTACAGCAAAGTCACTAGGTCATCACTTTCCCTTGCTTGCTGTGTATTGGGAAGGTCTGTGTACCTTCCCCTGCCCTGTTGTACTGCACTTGTGCTGCAGGGGTGATACAGAGCCCTCATGAGACCAAAGCCTGTTGAGATATGCGCTTTGCAAAAGGACACTGAGAAAGTATTTCAAGCTGCTGACAGCAGGTGCAAAGACAGACAAACACACAGCACTTTGACCAGAGAAGAACCTACAGCCCACCTGCTATTTTAAAAAGTTGTCTGTGATGCACTTGCAGACTCTCACTCAATAAAAAACATGAGGAGACAGTTTTAAGTTTGCCACTATCTGATCTCTGCTAGCCTTTGCAGTGCTAATAATCTCTGCCATTAGCTTTTTTTTCAAAGCAGATTTCTTTTCTGTAGCTATTTTATCAGACAGAGGATGATCAGGAGGTTAAAAACCACATTATTGACATTAATGACCATTATTATTTATTCTCTTATACAAGCTGCACACGTCTAGGCAAAGAGACAGTCCATTTCCCCAAAAAGCTCACAAATCTTATTTATGATAAGGAATCGCAGATGATGTATCAGTTGTAGGGGAGGAGAGGAAAGTAGGGAATAAGGAGAACAACTGTATTAAACAAAAACCTCTTCTGCAGCTTAGGCAAGATGCTATCTCCAGGGGCCTACTTGATCAGCCAGAAAATATGGATATGAGTTTTTTCTCTAGAACAACACTTTCCACTATACCGAGGGGTTCTGTTATGTTTCTTTTTGCCCTCCCCTCTGCCCACCAATGTCCATGACAATTCCACACAAGTGGCAGCATCCAGGATGAGGAAATTATGGATTTTTGTACACTTCTCTTCACCTTTCTATCAGGAGCTCATTTTACAAATGGGGAAATTGAGGCATGTAATGGTACAAGAGTCTTCCACAAGATCACCTATTTTATATCCACAAAGAGCCCTGAAACAGATCCTTAAGGTGTGCTTCTCACAGACAAGATCCATTTCTTCTCCAAGTAGAAAAATTTCTTCTTTTCCATCAGTAGAAGCATTTTATTGCCAAGAGAACAGCATCCATGCTGCAGTTTTTCACATATACAGCAAAGTTATTGTGAACTAACGTAACCAGTACACATTTCTATTGTAAGTAGACTCAGAAGTTAGCATCATGGAGAGGAAGGGAAGGGAGTCCAGTGGTAAATGCAACTTCCAATGACTTGGAAAACTTGAATTTGCTATACTATTGCTGGGCCCAAACACTGAGAACACTATTGCGTATAATGTGTAAGTTCCATATGGTCCTAGAAAGTTTCCAATGTAGATTCCAAGTCCTTCCTTGGTCACAAATTTCATGAGTCTGTTTAGACATTGAAGGAGTTTGGATCAAGCTTTGTTTTTTCATTGGTTAAAATGGTAAAAATAGAGCACAGTAATGAGAGTATTCTGAAAACATGCTCATGGTGAATAAGGAATTGGAAAATGTATGAAAATGCATTTTATCTGTGCAACTTTTCCTTCTCAGTGCAGAGTTTCATTTCAATAAGTACCCTGGAGAGGTTATGCCTTGCAAGCATCTTGTAAAACTGAGATTGTTGCATTGCATCCCCAGCGATCTCAGGGCAAATGCAAGATTGAACAATGACTCTGTATCTGGCTGTGCATGATTCCACTCCCCAACAACTTTGCCTGAGAAATCAAAGAAGCAAAATATGGCATATTTTGGGGCTGTATGGGAAGCAGGTTGCTTGTACTTTGACACTTAGAATACAAGAACAGTAGAGCCATCCTTCAGCTTAAGAGACTTGCTACTTAAAGACAGAAGGTGACTATGGTTTCCATCAAACTGTCTGTGGTCACAGTTGTAAGGAGGTCATAGCAGAGATATTCCTAGTTAGCTACTAAACTTATTTGACACTTAGGCTCAGTTTAGATGGACTGATTTTACCACAAGGTTGAAATTCTCTGTTGTGCCGACCGTAAAATTATAAATGCAAGCTGGGGTGTTGACAAGGCACATATTTCAGAGTCCTCAGCATTCTGTTTGCCTGAACATGCTTGGTGAGCCACTTGGGTCAACAAGCACCTTGGGTTTATGCAGGCAGCCACTTGGCACTATCAATACCACTATTAATACAGGGACAGGATACAAATATGATGCATGGTGTTTGGTCTCAACACCAGTTTTGTAGCAGTGCAGACATAGCTCCAGTTTAGCTTTTGAATCTCCTGTTTCCCACTCCTAGTAATAAGCGTGTTCTCTATCAGGCTATTGTCAGAAAAGTAGATCTGCAAACTGCATTATCCTGGACCTTGCTTTGGTATCAATGAGAACAGCTTGAAAATAAAAAGAGAAAAGACTGCTCCAAGTTACATCAGGAACTTACTTGAAGTCTCTTTATGCTTTTTTTTTGCCAAACAGAGCCTATCTGAATTGGGAAGTCTGATCCTTCATGGACAGCTCTTCATAATAGGCAGAGTTATGCAGGTGGCGTACATCTTTGCAAAGGAAAACTTTCATTGTTTTTCACAGAGATGATCCAGACTAATACTGTAATCAATTCTAATGGAGTTGCCAAGAACAAATGCACAAAAGGTTTCTCTGGCCTTCCAGAGCCTTAGCAACACATGTACTCTTTGCAGCCCAACATCAGTGAATTAAGGATTCCATGTCCTAGAAAATCACTAATGTGTGTATTATGGCATCTTTGCTATACCATCAGGTGCAGGCCAAGGGAAACTGATCTGCTAGCAATAGAGAAAAAAGATATTCCAAAGATACAATCAGTGTTTCCTCTGCCCTCTGCACTGAACAACTTGGTTTGTTTCTGGCTGCACAGGTACCTTGGCAAAGGCAGTTGTATATGAGCCTCTTATTCTGTGGCTTTCACCTTCACATTTTGCAGGGGGCTTATCTGAAATCTTGTGAAGGAAGGCAGGGAAAAGAGGCCATCTTCAGCTTCAACTGTCAGGCCGTTGAAAACAGGGGCAGGGAAGGTATAGATTTAGATGGAATCTGCCCTGAAAAGCAGTAGATGAGTGAAGAACTGACAGTGGGAAATTATACAGTGAAAATAGGAAAAAAAAAAAGAGAAAACAGATGATAACTTTAAAAGAAAAGGGATCTTAACAATCTAGTGGTCTCTTATGTTGGGAATTACCTTGAATCTCTATGGTTGTTCTCCAAATGGATTCTGAATTTAGAGAGGACTCTTAGATTTCCTTTCCTCTGGTTCCTGTCTAGGGATTATGAGCTGAAAAGTCTGTGACATCTTCCCAGTGACCTCTTCAGCTGTTTTATCTTGGATTTCCCCAAGCTTCTCTGCCTATGCCTGATGAATAAGTAGCTCCTCTGCCCAACAACCCTACTGAGGGTGGTTAATGCCAAGACTTAGTGCATTGCCACACTGCTGCCAATGATGACTTTGCTTTCCCAGGCTTCTACCTCCCCCATGGACGTCAGCCTCGCTTGAGTGACAGAGATCTTCCAGCTTTTGGGTGACTCCTTTTTGTCTGAACTTTGTGAAACCAGGTACCAAGAACAGGATTATTCTTATTCAGAATCTCTTTCAGGAACAAGCCCGTGACCTTGCACCCCAGCGAGCAGTGATCTTATACTATGGGATATGTTGATTAATTATAGATGGTCAAAGTCACACATAAGCTATTTATCAGAGTCATCATTAGGTGTCATAAGGGACCTGTAAGAGGCCTGGTTAAGAGGGATTGCTCCCATTTTTCTTTAGCTTTCATCATGTTCTAGTGCCAGTAAGGCCTCCTGGTTGGATTAACCTCTTATTTACTAAGGCTTTAAAAAGTAGAGGACCAAACCCAGGATCTAGGTACAGGGAAATATCGTAGCATGCCCATAGTTATTGACAGAGTCAGCAGCAGGACTCAAGTCATCTGAGCTCTGGCTGCAACCCAGCAAGGGCACTGCTGGTGCCTGCTCTCCTCATGAGTCAAACCCTCAAAATGAGGATAGAGTCCTTGTGCCAGTGACCCGGCAACTGAATGAACACCACAAAGGCACCTGTACATCACTTTGTCACCCCTGACTTCTAGATGCTGCCACTTGTGCATTGTTGGCATGGGTTTTGGGCCATGGATTAATATGTTGACATATCATGAGGAAAGAGGTATATTCCCCACCAAATTAAAAAAAAAGACATCTCTTGGAATCTCTAAAACTCCATAACATTCAGGATTTTTTAAGGAGACATGTAACACTGAGAAGTAAGAAGGAGGAGGAAAAAATGAGAAATGGGAAGATAATTGCCTAATGTGCACCTTTAATGAACTAAAACATATTCTCCCCACAAAGGGCCCATAAGAGAGAGAAAAAAAGATTATTCCTATACACCTTCAATCTAAAACTGAATTATCTGTGGCAATTGGATCCGCAGCCTCACATGAGAGGGTCTTACAAAGAGGAAGGGATAAGACTACTGTATGCAAACGCACCAAATTAATTCAAGAGCATCATTGTTATTTCATTTATATAGCACCATAGGGGTATGCAATGCTTTACAGATGATTAGGGGCTATAAAAGTTTAGAGAAAAGATAAAGCAGAAAGCAAGGAGCTGGCAACCAACTGGATTATGAGCTCTGACTAAAAGCTCTCACTGTGGTGTTTATGGTTTGTTGTTGTGGTTGTTTGTTTGTTTGTGTTGGTCTGTTGTTTTAAGTCTCAAGGAGTGGTTCTTGGCACGAATCCCATGTTACAGGGAGATAGAGACCATGTAACATGATTGTTGGGCCCATTCCAAGGATGCAAAGTTAGAAAACACACTCATTAAAACAGGTCTGAAGAAACAAAACAGCAACATGCACGATAAGGAGCAAGGAGATAAATTTGTGATAAAAACTGTAAGTCATTCCTGAGAATTCAATGCTTTGGTAAATTGTTGGAGGAAACAAGAGATTTCATATGACCAGAACTGCCTGAGGCTTCAGTAAAATTGCTGTTATGCTTCTAGGCTGAGACAGGCATGCATAAAGCACATCCTGTCACTTGTGTTCTGTATTTGCAGCTCAGGGACACTCTTGGATCCTCAATTGTGTTTTAGCTGGCATGAGAGCAACCAGGAGCAGAACGCATCTTAGCACAAGCAAAAAAACATGTGACTTGAGATTCCAGATATATAGAGGTCTTATTAATGGGGTCTAGACGACTTTAGTGCTGCAGCACTAAAATATTTCAGAAACAGCTGGACCTTAAATCTACACAGAAGCCATACACAAGGAACATAGCAGCTTTCTCAAAAAACATGTACTTTTCTCATAGCAGCATATGACACCTGTGCCCTGTTAATAGCACAAAGCCAGGATTTTAAATGTGACTTTTACTGTATCATTTTTAGTGATCTGAAAGTAGATAGATCTTTAAAAGTTTTTTGTAGTTGTTTGTTGTGTGGCTTCTGTTAAGGGTTTGTTTTGTGGGGTTTTTTTTTGAGGGGGAGTGTTGCTAGTCTGGTTTTGGTTTTGTTTCTTTTAATAAGACATGGGAAAGTTTTTTTTAAAAAGTTTTGTTTTAAACAGGAAAGTTATTTGAAAAATCTGATAATTTTATCATCCCTCTAGCATTTTCCATCTATCACTTTTATCATAATTTTCACTGAGAAATAGTGCTATGAAGTAAAAATTCAAAAGTATTAAAATACTTTTTTTGTTGTTTTTAACTAGGAAATTATAAATTCATAAGCATTTTTGTTGAAAATCTTTACTGCAATGTTATAATTTTTTTGTAGGTTGAAGAGGGGAAAATGGGTCCTTCCCTCATGCTTTCAAGCAATTTTGGCTTTCAAAGTTTCAGAATTGGTTGCCTAGCCTCAGCTTTTTCCATCAGCTCTGGAGTAGTTTCTGATTTTTTTATTTTTTTTTTCCCAAGAAGATATGCTTCTTATTGCTGTTGTCCGACATTTAATACAAGTGTTGACTGGCCACCTAAAGCTTACAGACTAGCATATTCTACAAGATGGCCTCTGAAGTTTGCTGTGTTAAAAAAATATTTAAAATCCTATCAGTATCTCTGACCTTCAAGCAACTGTCCTCTAAACCAGTTTTATTTATAGAAAATTATGCATGGATCATCTCTATCTTCCTATTGAGATGCTAATGCCTGTTTAACCTAACTTATGTTATTACATTTTATTCCTTGTTCCTGCACAATATAAAGTACCTTCCTACTGATTTTGCTGCATCTACACTAATGAAAGTTGTACTGCAGTAACTATTCCAATATGTTGTTGGACAGACTAAAAGATTTCAGGTTGAAGCCTCTGGTAAAGCCATTAATTTAGTGGAGGAAGGGAAAAGAATTGAGTAAATGTATTTTTCTCTGAGAACAGTATACTTTGGTGTGTGCTGGTGTGTTTGTGTTATTCAAGTAATAAAAAATCAGCAGCAACAAACATGCTTCCTAACCTTTTCTCATCCTTCCCTTTAAACAGTGCTAAATGCTGTCCTTCAGTGGCCCACACAGTCAAATATATGGCTAAATCAGCTCTTCTTTCTCTTGGCCAGGATCCACACGCAGTGCTGCTCGATACCACTCTTCAGAGGGCTGCATGCCCAGCTCAGAGAAGGAACATCTTTGGCTGCCTGGTACAGGTGGCAGCACTCACCTGTCACTCTCCATTCTGAAGTGACCTGCATCTCTGATTCCTGTTCCAGAAAATGAAGTGGCAGTAACTTAACCATTTCTAGGCCTGGTTATAAAAATCTGTTTGCTGTTCACAGTTTGGTCCAAAGCACCAAGAACGTGATGTTTATCACTTGGGTATTTATTCTACATCTCTGCTTTTAGGTGATGCACATAGTTCTTCAGCTGAGTTGATGATACTATCCTGGGACATTATTCTGACAGAGATGGGATATAGCTTTGCTGTTCTACAAAAAGGGCTTCTAGAAACTCCATCCTGAGTTTCCTTGGAAACAGCATATGATCAACATAATGCTCCATGGCACTTGACCATTCATCTCCATGGTGGTTATAAAAATCCCATCAGAAAAAGCCTTCAAGCTTTCCTAGCCCATTAAAAAAAGAATCCAGATACTCAATCCTTTGATTCAACAATAAAACAAAAAATAAAATTTCTCATTAGACTAATTGGGTCAATACTGTTGAAAACCATGATGGGCCTAAATCTAAATTCTAGTTCCAAACCCAGGAAGATGAGCTCCGAGGAGATAACCATAGTGCCTCTGGGGGGTGTCTACATGGTAATTGCTATCAATTATGGAAAAGTGGTTGTCAACATTTTCGGTTTTGTGGCACCTAAAAATTTCCTGTATGTTTTGCATTGAAGATGTGGACTCTAACAGTGTGAGCCTAAGCTTCCTGATATAAGCTTTTCTTAATAGTTTTTCCTGGGCTCACTTAGATCCCCACAGTGCAGGTTGGAGACCATAGTAGTACCCTTCTATGGGAGAATTATGGGACAGCTCATCAATAAATGGGGTTCATTTACCAACTACAGCCCCTACTGTGATTAAGGCTATTTTTCATTTCCTTAACATCTTGAGTCAGGCATGGAAAAAGTATTTGTTAGAAAGCCATTAGACAAAATAGCGATTCACGGAAATAAGTGGGTTTTTCCCATCTTTCCTCCTCTTTTGTTTGTCATTAACAGTCTTCTCAGTAACTACCATGATGGCAACTCTGGGCCACATGACAGAAGGTAATGAAAGAGAAGAAGAGAGTGGAAAGTTATTGCATTAGAACGAACTCTGCTATATTGCAGATTATATTACAAGTGAACTGCAGAGGACTGCATTGCCTAAGACTCTGGTGATGTTATGGGAGCTTTTCTCACTCCTAAGCTGTTCATTAGCATGAAGAGATTTTGATTTAATAACTGTGATCAAAATCCCACTGAATATTCTGGCTATTACGTACCCAAACTGAAGATGCTCACCAAGGTTTATGATCTTTGAATAAATTTAAGTATTCATTAAAAGGACGAGTTAGTGTAACAGTTACATAAAGAAAGCATACAAGTGACACTTTTGTCCAAAAAAGCCCTGACCTTTCAGAAAGCAGGCGGTATTGCTGTGCCAACAAAAAGAACAGCTAAAGATGTTTAAGAGAATCTGAGTGTAATACATTAAGTAGTGACCATGCTTAATGAGCAATAAGGCAAACCATTGTAAGAGAGACCTCATTCTGCTTGGAGGGCTCCTATAAACACAAGGACAACATCAAAAGGTATGTGAACACCATGGCTTCATCTGTTTAAATAAAAGACAGCATCAGTAAGCATTTCCAGGCACCTGGACCTCATAACCTGCATTTTTCAGCTGTTAAGAGAAATTACTGGCATGCCTTGGGCCCAGCCCAAGTTCCAGTCTCCTAAATAATTCTAGGGCACATGGTAGGAACTCGCAGGGTGGTCCAGGGACCAATCCCAGTTGGCAGTTTGGATGTGTAGGCCTATTTTGGAGATTAGAGAAGCTTAATATTATGGAAATTTTCTATTCCATCCCAGCTGGGATCAGCACCAGAGACAGATCATGGCATACTAACTATATTGCTAGTGCTTGGCAAAGTTCCTTGAGCTGGATTTGTAGAAGAAACATGGCAAACAGGGCAGGAAAAAACTGAAAATATAATCATTGTAGGTTCATCTTATGCGACAGAAGCTCTTCTTGTTATATAGATTTTATACTATAGCAGGAGACATGAGTTCTGGCAAAGATGCACTGTAGAACTGGACAAACAAGGTAAAGATGCATGCCAACAGAGACCAGAGTAACAATCCAGAAGTTAAGAACATCCAAGGCCTCCGCTGCCACTCAAGGGCTTTATTCAGCATTTCCAAAGCAAATGCTAATTGATCAGACATAGGCTGGCAATAGTGGCATACAGAAAAAAGAGTAACTGTGAGACACTGTTAAAGTAAGAGTGATGCTCAAAGGGCATAGGGTAGCAGACTGCAGAATATGAAGGAACTCCTCCCCTCAAACACTGTATCCATTTGGACTGTGGCAAAGTCAAGGACTCTGTGACCCAAATTTTCAGAGGAACTTGGCATCCAGCTACGCTTCAAAATAAGTAGGCAGTTCTTTCACAGATGCTGATCTCTATTCAAATTTTAACCCTAAGAAGGAGCTGCATGATACTGACTATGCACATCTGAGCCTATGTTCTAAGCTGAAGAAGCCAAGCTCTTGAAAAACCTGCAATGTGTTTGCCAAATGTGTTTACAAGGTGTACATAGCAAGACTTTTCTATATATTGACACTGAAAATTCTGCTAGTACAATTTAAATGAAAGTTAGGAATGACATGTGATGTTACACATGAGACTGATACTGTTACCCTTTTTGCAATGCCTGATGGCAATTAGATGTTGTTTGTTATCCAGTTGTTTATGAATCAAATAGTTTTTGTGCAAGAGGAATGTCAAAATGGCCTTGCTGCCTGGGAAATGCTGAAGCTGGAGTAACAAAATAAGACCTGTATACATGAGATGTTAGGCTCATAATGCATGAAACTGTTTGGTACAGCTGCTCTCTAACTTCTACAGAAAGATACCTTATGACAAAAGAAAGCATTTTGGGAACAAGGTCCTGTCAGCATTCTATCAGCATAATATCACAGACTTAGCTGGTGTGATATTGATGACGGTTTTTCCTGCCTGCCATGGCATACATGGGACAGTTTACTCTAAATAAGAGGAGTAAGAGTATCCACTCTATGCCAACAAATGCACAATTAGCAATGGAAAGCTGTAAAGAGTCACTTTAAAATTAGCCATGTTTCTTGGGGCAAAGGTAAATTGCTTTAGTGATGTTAAGCCTTTCTTTCAGTGTGCAGCCACACTGAGCATTGATGAGGGCTGCTCATGCATTGGTTCCAAGTAGTAGTTCCCATAATGTTGCTAGAAGCCGTTTAAGAGGGATTATGTGATACTCATCTTCAAGTGATTGGGATGAAATCAACGGCTGAAGGCCATCTTAGGTATCCTAACATGGAACACTAAAGGTCCAACTCTGGATGTGGGTAATTGGGCACATTTCTAATTATAAGAGACAAAAGCTAAGGTTCAGCAATCAACAGAAGTTATCAAGAATATGAAATCCTAGTAAATAAACTATAGGTTTAAATTAATTCCAATGCAGCTCTATTGACAAGCATCATTGTTGGGGGTTAGTTTGTTTTTGTTTTTTTTTCCTTTCCTCTCTGCCTGTGGAATTTCTTCTATTGACATACTAAGGGACATTAATGGCTGGGTCCTTGAGACCTTGAGATGGGGAGAGGGACACCCTCCCAGGAGACCCTCCCTGCTGTTTTGGGAGTTTCTCTTGGAGGGCAGAGGAAGAGGGAGCAGGGGAGAGTTAGGTTTGAAGTAGGTAAAAAGAGGGGGAAGGCGCTTGCTCTCTCTCTCTTGGAGTCGGAGGAGAATGGCCGGTGCTGCTACCCCTACCCAGCCATCCCAATGTCAGGAGCTGCCTTTTCTGTTGTTGGATCCCACACTGCAACCTTCTCGCTTCAGCTGCTATCTCCAAGCACCTTGTTGAGCACCGGGACCGACACTGTGAGCAAAATGTCTCCTCCATCTCTTTCCCATCTGGGGCACTGCCACCATCACATCCAGCATCCCTGCAGCTGTGCAGGACCTGCCCCTGCCCAGCACCGGTAACTGCAGCACACAGAAGGGAGCCTGCAGCCAAAAAGGCAACACTAAAACTGGGTTCCTGTTCTGTTTGTTGTTAATTACATAGTTGTTGTTGTTTTGTTTGCCTTGTTATATATACTAGTGAAGAACTGTTATTCCTATCCCCTTATCTTTGCGTGAGAGCCCCTTAATTTCGAAATTATACTAATTTAGATGGAGGGGTTTATTAGCCCAATTTTGAGAGAAGGCCCTGCTCTTCCCTAGCACACACCTGTCTTTTCAAACCAGGACAATCATTCAAACAGATATGCTCCAGCACCTGCCTGCCATATTGAGATTGAGTGATTTCTTTTGCCAGTCCACCTGCATAATGCAATAATTGAATGGGACAAACCCAACTGCTTCTAGTTATATTTGTACCAAAATTAAACACCAAATAGCTTCTACCAAAAACCTATTGAAAATCCAATGTACTTCCTGGTTATGAGAGTTTTTTATGCCACAGGGACACTGTCTAGCAAATGACCACAGATAATGCTCCACTGAGAATTATTATAAGCATACAGAGATGCTCTAAACTGCATGGATAAAGAAAAGCCTTACAATATTGTGTTACTTAGAAGACTTTGGTTTCTATAGCTCTGGCATAATTTCAAGGAACATCCAGTTCAGAGTAATCCAAGTATGCTCAACTATTACTGGCAAGTCTTGGCTGAAGAAAGCACCTTCAGCTAAGATTGGTTGAGGTCACTAGTTCTTCTGGTGTAGGCAGAAAGATAAAGAATTACTGCATCTACACAGTCATTTTGGATTGGCAACAAAAGACCTTAGCCCAGAGAATAACCACATTTTTTCTTACTGTTCCCTGTGCGTAAAACAAGCCAGGCATGCTACAAAATCCAATATGAGCTGGTACAAGGTGAACTTAATCCAAAGTAGTCAGAAGCTGTGTGCTATCATAAGAGGAAGAGGCCATTTCAGGCTCTTCATGACAGCTTTCTTGTTCCATGCAGGCACATTTAATTAAACTGGAAACCAAAAGATAGGCCTGACTTTGTAGGCAGGACAGCAGCAAAGACTTCAAAGCAAAGCATTATGTTCTCCATTGTGCAAGATACAAGGGGAGGAAAAAAACATTCTTTCACTCTATCAAACATAATAAAAGGCTGAGTTAAGAAGCACAGAAAAAGTGACTGGTTAATTTAAGGTGAAATCAGAAAAGAAAAAATACAAGGGCCATCCTGGTTCTCAGAGTGTCATCAATCTTTCTGCTTTTAGATGATACACTAGATGCTCAGCAACTCTGAAATTGAGATCCAGAAACTGAATGGGACCCCATTGTTCCTTCTCACCACATTAGAAGATCCATATTGAATCTCAAATAATCTGCAATTACAGTGCATTTGCTTCAAGGGGTTATGGAGAGCAACAATGTATTGCATAAAGTCTCACAGGCACATGTAGCAAAAGCATTTAGAGATTACAGGGTTATCCATGAGCCTTGTTGCCTTTTTTCATTTTTCTCTTTAATCTGTGTGCCAGAAAGATAGTGACATTAATAAAGAAGGCTCTAACCATTTCTTTCACTGGGGTGCTTCATAGGAGAGTCAGTGCCAAGGCAAGATCACACCAGGACTCTGCCACACTGTGTGGAGGCTGGGTCAGGCTGGTGAGGGCACAGGGAACATGGATCTGGGAATACGTGGAACTGAGAAGTTGTTTTGAAAGCACCTCTGTGCTCATCCGCATTTCTCTTTCTCTATGCAATCCAGGCAGTAGGCCTGGACAGATAACAGCAGCTATCTGTCTTCCTGGACTCAATGATCTTAAAGGACTTTTCCAGCCTGATGGATTCTATGATTCTATTCTTTCTGTGGGTGCTGATCTTGTATGTTGATCAGTGTGAAAAATGAAAGAAAACAATTCTCTGCTCAAAGATGAAGAAGGTTTCTTGGTAAATTAGCAGTTACTGTAATCCTGAAGAGATCATGCTCCACTTTCCCAGTGCTAGATTTCTGAGGAGCCCAGACAAATAGGTTTCACACGGAAAGAGTTCTCTCAACTGACAGAAACAAACCCATACTTTCAGGAAGTATTTAAGGGGGCAGCTAGGGCATGTAGGAAAAAAAAAATAGGGAGGCCAAAGCTCAGTTTGAACTTAATTTGGCAACTTCTGTAAAGGATAACAAAAAATGTTTTAAAACATATATTACTGGTAAAAGAAAGGGTAAGACCAATCTTTGTTGTCTATTGGATAAGGGAGGGAACTTAGTAACTACAGATGAGGAGAAGGTGGAAGTGCTTAATGCCTTCTTTGCTTCAGTCTTTAGTGGGAAAATGGCTTGTCCTCCGGATAACTGTCCTCCTGGGCTGGTAGATGGTGTCAGAGAGAGCAATGGTCCCCCTGTTATCCAGGAGGAGGCAGTCAGAGAACTGCCAAGACATTTGGATGTTCATAAATCTATGGGACCACATGGGATCCTCCCCAGGGTGATGAGGGAGCTGGCAGATGTGCTTGTGAAGCCGCTCTCCATCATTTACCAACAGCGCTGGCTCACTGGCGAGGTTCCAGATGACTGGAAGCTCGCCAATGTGACACCCATTCATAAAAAGGGTGGGAAGGAGGATCCTGGTAACTATAGGCCAGTTAGCCTGACCTCAGTGCATGGTAAGGTAATGGAACAGTTTATACTGAGTGTCATCACACAGCACATACAAGATGGCTAGGGTATCAGACCCAGCCAGCATGGGTTTAGAAGGGTAGGTCGTGTTTGACCAACCTGATCTCCTTTTATGACCTGATGACCTGCCTGGTGGATGCTATGGATGTTGTGTGCCTGGACTTCAGCAAGGCCTTTGACACTGTCTCCCACACCATACTCCTGGAAAAGCTGGCAGCCCATGGCGTGGACAGGAGCGCTCTTTGCTGGGTTAAGAACTGGCTGGATGGCCAGGCCTAGAGAGGGATGGTGAACAGTGCTGCATTCAGTTGGGGATCAGTCACCAGTGGGACCTGTTCTGTTCAATATTTTTATTGATGACACGGATGAGGGTATGGAGTCTTTCATTGGTAAATTTGCAGATGACAGTAAGCTGGGAGCATGTGTCGTTCTGTTGGAAGGGAGGAGGCTCTGCACAAAGACTTGGAACGGTTGGATTGATGGGCAGAGTCCAATAAGATGAAGTTTAACAAGTCCAAGTGCCAAGTCCCATATTTTGGCCACAATAACCTCCCCACAGTGTTACAAGCTGAGGACGGTATGGCTGGACAGTGCCCAGGCAGAAAGAGACCTGGAGGCACTGGTCAACAGCTGGCTGAACGTGAGCCAGCAGTGTGCCCTGGTGGCCAAGAAGGCCAATGGCCCCTGGCCTATATCAGAGGAAGGCAACAAGGCTGATGTGGGACTTGGAACACAAACCTTGTGAGGAATGGCTGAGGGAGCTGGGGTTGTTCAGTCTGGAAAAAAGGAGACTTAGGAGTGACCTTATCACTCTCCTCAATTCCCTGAAAGGTGTCTGTCTTCGGGTGGGGGTTGGTCTCTTTCTCCAGGCAGCCACTAAAAGAATGAGAGGACACAGTCTTAAGCTGGGTCAAGGTAAATATAGGCTGGATATCAGAAGAAAGTTTTTAACAGAAAGAATAATAAAGTACTGGAATGGTCTACCTGGGGAGGTGGTGGAGTCACTATCCCCAGATGTGTTTCAAAAAAGACTGGATATGGCACTTGGTGCCATGGTTTAGTTGAGTTGTTAGGGCATGGGTTGGACTCAATGATCCTGAAGGTCTCTTCCAACCAAGTGATTCTGTGATTCATACACCAGTGCTCCATTGTTTTCTATATCCAGCTTCAAAACAATACCACAGACTGTTCTTTCAATTTTTTTCTGATTTGTGGAGTGGTTGAATGGTTCTTCAATTACATTTTGGTCAACAATACCCTTGTTTTCAGTACAATTTAAAGAAGAGTGGAAGGCATTTAAAAAGAAAAAAGAGATTCTGACAGGAGAATTGATTGATGGTATGTGTGCCTTATCTTTCACAGCTTATATAATACATATATGAGAAATAGTTAATTTGTTAGTTAAAGAAACTAAATGCCTGTTGAGAATAAAATACATCAGGGAAACAGAACAATTCCTCATCTAGTTTGACTATCATTAACTTTCCAGCCTACTGGCTGTCTCCCAGGAGAATTCATAATAGATCATAGGCAATGACCTTCTTTCCCCAGGTCCCCACTGCTTCCTCACTCCTTCCCCATTTCCTCCTTCCATTGAAAAAAGAAAGGCTTGTGCTGTAAGGAAGACAATGGGCCAGGCTTATCCCAAACCCTTCTAGTACCATAGGTGTCCCATGACAGTCTCTTATAAAAGCATATGCTCAAAACAATATTAAACATATTAAAAACATATTAAAAATATCAAAATATATAAAAAATATTTTTTACAGGTAAGCCTGTGTATGTGGTGTCTGATGCATCATTGCTTTAGTTCCTCAGAAACTTCCAAGACTTGATTTATAGGAGTGAAGTATTTGCACTGAACACTGGAATTATTGCACTGAGTTACCCCCCAACCCCTTCAATTTTGTTCCCCTCCGCAAAAATCTCAGCTACTGTTTGAGATGCTGTAAAGAAACAGAAGGAAAATTGGTACCTTTTAATTTCGAGGGAGGAAGGACCATGGGCCCCACACCAGAAGTATGCCATCAATGCAGTCAAGAAAAATACAGATAAATTTACCGTAACAGAAAACTAAGAAGTAAAAGTCCCCATGCTGCACCTCAAGAAGGATGTTAGATCTAGTGGAAATATACTTTAAAGGTTTTGTCCGCACTAAGACTGCCCTGTATAAACACTGCGCTTCTCCCTGAGTTCCTGAGAGACTTAGCTGTGGTTTCTTCAGCAAAGAGCAGGGCCATCTGTACACTGAATAATCAGCAGCAGGAGTGTCTCAGTTGATGAGACACAATGGATCAGTAGGTGGGAAAACACAAAGATCAGTTCTAAGAACTCTTACAGGGACGGTTTCAAGAAAGGTTCAGGATCCAGAGCTGGGGAAGAAGCTCAGCTTAGATGTGAGTTGGGATATTGCGTCTGTGAATGAGTATGAGTCCCGGTTTGAAAGACAGGTATTTGCCAAGAAAGGCAGGAATCCCTTCCTGAGATGAAGAGTGAAAATCCTCTCTCTCCAGTTTACTATAATTTGGAAATTAAGGGGATCTCAGGCAAAGATATGGGGTTAGGAATAACAGTTCTTTACTAATATATCTACAAGACAAACAAAAACAACAACAGCTATGAAAATTAACGACAAAACAGAATAGTAACTCAGTTCCAGTCCTTTTCGGCCGCAGACACTCTCTTCCTGCGCTCAGTACCGGTGGCGGGGACGGAGCACGTCCTGCGCAGCTGCACGGGGCTGGGACAATGGTGCAGACCCAGGTGGGACAAGGATGGGGGAAGGACGCCTCCTGCTCACCGTGTGGGTCGCGGCGCTCGGCTGGGTGCTCAGAGGTAGCATGCCGGAGCGGGGAAAGCGGCAGCGCAGTGGCTGGCAGCAGCGATCGTGGCTCCTCGCGTTGGGATGGCAGGGGGGATGGCAGGTCGCAGTCCCAGACGTCTTCCTCCAGCGACCACTGGCGAGAGAGTGCCCGAGAGCGCAGCTACAGTACCCACCTCTTCTCCCCCCCTCCCTCCCGTCCCCTCCGCCCCCTCCGACCCCCCGGCCCCCCCCGGTTCCTGGTCTCACGGTGTTCTCCCTACTCACCCTTTGTCACCAGGCATCGTCCTAGGGTGTAGCTAACAAGTTTATTAACATCACAATGGGGAAAATTCCACAGAGGAAAGAGAACAACTCAAGCCCCAACAGCAAGGAAGAAATGTGTGAGACTGGAGGAAACCCAAGAGATTAATAAACAGTCAGAAGAGAGAAATTGAAATAGTTGGATAAGAGAACAAGTACAAGTTAAAGAGATGAACATAAGCAGCAGATACAGCTAGATTTAGTACTGATCACCAAGGAGCCTAAAGCTTAGATGAGAAATCCAGCAGGGACTACTGCAGTGTTACAGCGTCTGCTCTATTTGTCTGGTATCAAGTTTTGCACTGTCCTCCTTGTCTGCTTCTATTTCCTCCCTCTCCACCATTTCGGGACTCTGCTCCATTGGAGGTGGAGGGCTGAAATATGCTCCCTTCTCCAGGAAAGTGCTGGAGCAGACAGAAGATGCCACAAGATGTGTCACTGGGGGTCTTGCAGGTTACAGCTGAGAGAGGAGGAGTGCAAGTGGCATAGAGGACCACAGCCAAAGGGGTGCTGCATCCTGAGGGATTAATTCAGCCAGAAACAGGTTTCAGCCCCACAGTGAGATCATGAAGGGATAGTGCAAATACAGAGGGAACCCACTCTAAGCTGCATATTCCACTGACACTACACATTATCATTGTATAAGGATATGTCAGTATTTGGGGGCAGGCATTAGCACCACGAAAGAATGAAATGTCAGTTCCCAAATAGGACTGCCCAGTTCAACAAGGCAGAGGACACTGTCCCGGGAATTACTCAGTCTTGTGCCATTGTTTTCACTGGATCACATAGAAGCTGATGTTTCAGCTGACTGCAGCCTCCCAGAGCCTCCCTTCCAATACTCAGTGATGTTTTCTGTCCTTCCCTGAGTCACATGGCCTGGCAGGAAAAGTTGGAGTGAAATGCTCCACTTTTCTTTGTTATTCTCCCGGAGATGGGGGAATCCATACCCTCTTACCAAAACCTCAAGGCTGCTGCAAGAGCAGTATACAAGGATTGCATCCTGAAGGTAAAATTTTCTTGCCCCTCTCCCAAACACAAACTGTGCCAACAGGAGTTTAGGTGAGGTTTTCAAGCCAGGATATTTTTTTTCACTAATCTCTTTCCAACATCAGTTCATTCTCACTCCCCTTGGCACAAGGCTGTGAGGACCATTTATTGCTAATAGTAACTACAGGCTCCATGACAAAATCAGTATCTCCATAGGAATGGAGAGCTTCATAATTATAAATCTAAGCATAGGCAGGAAAGAGAAAAAACAAGAAAATTCCATAATCTCATTGTTGCAACTGACTTTGGCAAGAACTACAATCCAAAATGCACTACGCGTCTATCAAAGACTAATAAAACAAGCAGGAAATGGGAGGTCTCCTGACAGCTCAGCATTTGTATCTAACAGGGCCATGAACAGATAATCTCTGTAGCTGGTCACCTGAGTTTCAGGTGAAATCCATATCACAAGTTCTAACTGCATCATCTTTCCTAAGGAGAGGTTTTCCATTAGCTCTCTTCAGGAAATCCAGCAAACAGTTTCACTGAAAGGCACCTCTTAAATACATTTACATAAATAAGTTTTCACTTACAAAAAGCAGCCTCGGTCAATCCACTGGGGCTTCCCATCACCCCCTAAACTTAACAGCACATGACTGAAGAGCAATGGAGTAAGCAGCTTCTTCCCTAATTGCTCCTCCAAAGTGACTTAATGCACAGGGTAGTAGTAAGAGGTGGGGCTTTTCCTGCTCAGGTTCAGGGAACTTCAGCTTTCCTAAGGAGGTTCACTACACCAACTTCTATCACATTATTTATCATTTTTTTGCTCAGCTCTTTTAATGGCTTTTTTACAAGCATTACACTGCCTGCAGGCCTCTCATGGAGGCATATGCTTCTGCACCTCCTGTCCTGTAGTGCTGGGCTCTACCCTTCAGAGGCCTGTTCTGTGTGTTCCCCCAGGGAGGTGAAGGCGGCACTTTGGGGCAGAGATGAACAAATTCAGATGCAGTGAGAAAATGGTACAATGCATGGCAGTGCATCTGTCAGCGAACCTGCTCTTTTTAGGTGTTGACTTGTGTTGCTCCTTATTCCCCCTCCCCCAACTGCCTTAGAAACAACATCATCCTATTTCTGAATTGAAGAAGTCCAAGGATTGATAAGAATTAGTGTAACAGCCAGTGTTTAAGACCCCATGCTCTATGAGCCATCAGCATCCAGCACTTGGCTTATCGCTAGATGTCAGCTCTTAAAATTGCAATTATGAAGAAAAGCAATTTTAAGTCATTATCACAGGCTTTATAAAATGCATTTGTTTCCTTCAACCCCCATCCTCCTTCTCTCAATGTCTATGCAATTGAATTTATTGGGACAGCCTGTCTTTGTAGGCAGAAAGAAATAACACCCATACGATGTTATGCATTCTGTCTACTCATCAAATGATTGCTCCGGTGCACTTCTTTTTATTCTTTTCTTTTAAACAGTGGAGCAGGCAGGATTGAGGGTGAAAATCTTTTCCTAGTGTTCCTCTGGGCTGATGGGGCTCCACTGTGCCTCAGCAGCAGGGTTTTTCCTAAACCATGCTGCTGAAAAGTGCATACCACACTGTAATGCAGTTGCTATATATAGTCTGTGAAGAGCTTTTGGAAACCAGGAGGTTTTTGATGTACAATAAATCATTAATTGTTATTAGTTACCATCTTGACAGTTTCTATTGCTCAGCTACCCTTCACCCCCAATTTGGGGGAAGGGTAGCTTCTCTCCCTTCTTGATTCTCTCCATGACCCCCTTACTCCAGGCCCACTTTGGGACTGCGTATCTCTGCATCTTTCCTCCCTTTACTGACTGAGAACGAACTGGATCTCAGTCTTCCTTTGATTTCCCCAAACACACAGTGTTGGAAATAACAGAGCAGTAGTGCCTCAGAACATCCAGCACTATAATCTGCATTCTGCCTTCACATTTAAAGCAGGATTACACACACAGCTACCCTCCCTTGTGTTGGTCCCAGTACCTTATGTCTGTGAACAGATTAGTAGTCTGAGACATTTATCCACAGCATTTCACCCCTTCTTGCATTTATTATATGCCTAGAAGAGCATAGACTCCTTTTTGGGGTATGTTTGAGCCCATGTGCCTCTCAGATTGCAAAGAGCCCTGCACGAGACTGCTGCGTGCCTGCCAGTTTTATCCTGTGTGGAAGGGCTTTGTATGGAGAACACAGGTATGGCACAGGTGAGAGGTAGCTGGGAGACAGTACAGCTTTTGCAAGGATGGTGCACAGCACAGCTCAAGGTCACCCATCCTCTCTGCCTGTACTCTGCCTGGACTCTGGAAATCTCTCACCTCTTTGTGAGGTTTCAGCTCTAAAACCTACTTTCCATTTAAATTCTCTGAGATGAACTTAAATCCAGAACACCTCCCTTTACTCAGCTCTCTCTCTGATAGGCACAGGCCCTGCAAAACACAAAGCAATGTTCAGGGGAGGATGAAGCAACTGGGATATTAAAGCTGCTGCTGTGTGACTGCAGGATAACCATAACCCAAGCTCTGTGCTGAGCCATTAGGTGTTTGGCCTCATGAGCATGTGCCCTGAGTCGCTCCAGCCCCCAAGTGAAAACAGGGAAAAATACTCAATTGCCCTTGTCTTCAAAATAATAAAAGTCTTCAAATCCTCTGTACAAAACCAGAAGTGATGCTTTCTCTGCCAGTAGAGGAAAAACATTAACATGAAAATTTAAAAATATCATGCAAGAGAAGAACAATACAGGGCAAGGCTCTATAAGTAAACTGCTTGGAGTCACAAGTCTTTCAGGCAGCAGAGAGGCATGGTAGAGGCTACCTTGCACATGAACAGTAGCTCCATCTAGCACATGCCCTGGATAACTGTATTTATTTGCTCATTCCATCATTTGAAACAGAGACACAATTCAATTTACAGGGATGCAGGAGGACTCTTGCCATTACCACACTATGAAAAATATACCCCACTGTCAGCCATGAGTGTAGCTGCACTACTGTGCATATGATTTATGTGCCAGGGCTGATGAAGACAAATGAGTTTTGTGTGATTTCAAAAGGCCAGGGTAAAAACCTGCCCGGGTGAGTTGGGGAGTGGGGGACACAACCATCTATACCATCCATTCTCTCATGTGCAACTCTACACATGGCAGCTGTGCACACGGCAGCAATGAATATTGCAAGGGAGGTGGATGTGCAAAAGAGGAAGGATATGAAAGTTTTTCCGTATCAGTTGTTGGATATAAAGCATTTAACAGAAGGTTTAGAAAGGCTTTTCTAGACAGATGACCTGATTTGGACAGTTAATTCCAGACTTCCTCTAGCCAAGAACAAATAACTGGAAATACCTTCACCTACCATTGGAATCATGAAGATTAATTGCAAGAGAGGGTGCATTCCTCTTTTATAGAAAAAAGGATGCAAGAGAATAACATTTCTGCATCCTTATTCCAGAAAAACCATGAAAAATATATTTCATTTCTTTCTAGAGAAATAACCCCTCTCCTCGGAGTACATGCCTATAGTTTTTGCTTCTGTGAAGAGCACACCAGAGTATAAAGAAGAAATTCAGAAGTAGAAAGGAAATAGATTTATTATTTTTTAAAATAGCGAACTTAAAACATTGCAAAAGGTTACAATGATTGATTACAGAACACCCAGTCTGAGCAGCCATGCTTGGCTGTTCCCTGAGTACGTGTGAGGTGACTCAGTACACAGGGCTCTTGTGGTGGCCAGAAAAATTGTGCTGCTTGCAGCCTCTTGCATTTCCCTGCTGCCTTTGTGAGAGGCGCATGAGAGAAAATGACCTGCTTGCCATCTGGGGACGTGGCACAGTGCAGCTTCTACTTTTCTGTCAGAGGAAAGGCAAGTGCAGTGTGGACAGAGTGGCTGCTCCCTGGTCCCCTGTGAGAGAAGAGATTTCAGCCATGAAACTTGTTCTTCTTAGTTAATTTTCTAAAAGTAATTTTTGACCAGACTAACACTTTTAAAGCTTTCTGGTATAAATGGCTTGAGTTGAGAGCCTCAAAGACTGTATAGTCCCTTGTATGCCACTATCCTGCTATAGGATTGTACATATAATAGGTTGCTACATTAGCCTTTCTGGGTTTTGCCATTTCAAATACATTCATATTATTATTGTCAAGCTGTGGGTGTGCACAGTCTCCCCCTTGGACAGACTCTGTGGTATCACTATCAGCAAAATCTAACTGGCTAGCAGCATTCTGTTATCTCTATGAAGTAGTTGTCACAAAGGTGACATCAGAGTGTCAACACAACTGATTGGATGGCATTGTGAAAAGTAGTTACCTGGCTTACAGTCTGCTTTAGCAGGAGATAAACTAAATTGCAGAAGATCATCTTCTTTGTACACACACATCCCAGAGATAGGAAGAAGGTACTCACTCAGTCACTTTAATATCAAAATTGCCACAGAGGAAGAGCGCAAAGCCCAGAGGGCCTCTAGGGAGCCAGAAGCTGGGCTGTATACGTGCACTGTCATCCTTTTGCATCAGAGAAGCTGGAGAAACTGTGCAGTTATTAAGAATAGGGCAGGTTGTGGTAACGGTATAAGTGGATAGAAAACCAAGCATCATCATGACAGAACCTGGGCTAAAACTACCATCAACCACATTCTTCACTGGTTTGTTGTCCCAGAAAATTCCACATTAGGCCAGGAAGAAAAAAGTCATAACAACACACAAGGGGAGAAAAGTAGCAATGGTACAGTTGTATTGGATGGGTTCTGGTTGCCATTATACCTGGCCTACAACAGAAAATGAAGCTTTTCCTAAAAATACAGAATTATTGTGAGAGTCTTTTAGCTGAGACACAAGTATGACTGTCCAGTTTCATGACATACTCTGTAAAGCAAGGATATTTGCCGAAGTATCACTGAGCTTTAGCTAGGCATAATAGTTTCAAGAGGAACAAAGTCAGGGATCAGTTAAGCAAAGCAGAACTGATATTGGCTTTCCTTGTGGACTAATGTCTGGCATATAGTTCTCTCTGGTTGCTCCAATCAAATAGATAATCTGAGAATATTTTGATATTGTTATTCAACTTGACAGTTATGAATGAGCAGGCACATAAAACTTCAGCTGAAGTTGTGGTTCTCAGTGCATTTAGGAGTATAGTATGCAGTTCTATTGTTATTGAGCAATGGTGCAAGGGAACATCAAACAACTTGAATGGAAGCAAAAAATAGAGTCTCTTGGATGAATGCAAGCCTCAGTAATTCTTCTCTAAGCCAAGAGGAGGTGACAGTGAGGTGCAAGATGGGGAATGAGTAAGAGGTACACAAGAAGAATTTCCAGGGACTGTAGTTACAGTTCATCATGTTGTTTTCACCATCACTTATTAGGATTATTGAAAAAACATTCTCCAATGTCTTGATCCTTAAATTCCAATTATCAGTACTATTGAAAACTGTTTCATTGCAAGTGCTGCCCTGCCAGTGCACCCCCTGGTTCATGGTGCCAAATGAAAGTACATTTATGATTTGTGAATCAGTGGACTAGAAAAAATCTAGTCACTTAAATAAAGCCTTCTCCCCCTTGTCAGTCCAGGCACCAGCCACTTTCAAGTGGTTGAATATGGATCTGAATCGTGCTTGTGGAATAATAAGATATGAAGCAGGTGAAGGTGAAGAGCCACTTCTCATTTACCACTGTAAGAGACAGCAGATCCCAAGCAAGTCTACTCTTTGGCTGCATTTCCTATTTGGAAAGTAAATTCTTGGGGGAGAAGCAAATTTTTTTTTTTTTAATAGCATCCAGAGATCCTACAGCTTCCTATTCTGAATCTTCCCTTACTACCCCTGCAAAAAAACCCAATGAAGATCTTCTATACACAGGTGGTAACAGAGAGATCCTACTGTGGTGAGTCAGGACATTCAATGTGAAACAGTGAATTTCCTTTCACATCTCAGGTTTTAATTGTGTCTAAATTTCTCAATCAGCATCTTTGTTTTCCTGAAATTCAGCATGACTAGGTCACTGGTCAGAGGAAAATGCTTCTGGAGAAAAATTCTATGACATTTGGAAAACATTTTCTAGCAATAGAAATCTTGTGAAAGTAAAAAAAAAAAGATAGAAAATTTCTAGTTTCTTCAACACCATCAAAGGTTTCTCCATTAGGAGGAGAACATTTTATGTCTGTAAAGTCTGTATTTGCTTTATTCATTGTTTTCCCTTTAGAAAGATCTATATGCAGGATTCATTCCTGAAAGGACAGCAAGGCCCTTTCTATGTTAATAAAAGGTGCCCTATATTTATGTAATTGCATTGATGCCAACTTCTTTAATGTAGACAGTGCTTCAGCTGACCTTGAAAAACACCGAATCTCTTCAACAGGGTAAGTTTGCTGAAGGTCATGTGGCATATGAAACCTCAAAAAAATTGAACCTTTGTGCTGGTTCTTCAAAATATAGCAGGAATGTTAGCTCACCCTATTTTTTTCGTTCATGTCAGACAATAGTCCAGGGCTACAGATAGAGGTGAAGAATTTGATGTGCCATGCCTTGGGTGATAGCTTCCTCCAGACGGAGGGCAGTGGGAAAAGAAGAATTGAGGAATTGATGGTGGTTTCTCCGAGTTCCCCATCAATGTCAGATTCAAACTGTCCAATGTCATTAGAAGTGAAACAGTCTGTTGTCATTTTTCTCCTGTTTCTATTGCCCCTGCAAGCAGGCAAAATAAAATGTTAAATTAAAGTTCTGGAGGGCTTCTCTTCCCTCCTTTTTTTGTGCTTCTGTCTTTATATGTGACTGTTGTTCTTCTTCTTGACTGCTTAGGAACTGTCACCTTGTAAAGCATTCAGAGGGTCTTCAGCAATTCAGTGACAAAAAATAATATTGTGGGGAAAAAAGTTGCATAAAAGGCAGATGAAAGAAGTGGTGAAGCTAACATTAAAAAAAAGCAACAAAAAAATCAACAAGAGAGAAGCAATGGGTCTGGAGTGGTCACAGTTGTTACTGTCCTCTGGAAATATCAGTAATGATGAAGTAGAGGCAATAAATTGCTTTGAAACCCTTTATGACCTTTTCCCTGTTCTCTGTCACTCTGGAGATGAACTGTGTGCATTGGAAGTTTCTTTCTCTAACCCCTCTACCCCATGCTCTTCCTTTTCCCTGTGATTTAACAGATACAGTAACCTTTGTGCTTTTTATTGTACACTCAGGAAATAAATTTCCACTCAGTTAAGCCACATTGTGAGTGGCAAGGCAGCCATCAAATCAGGTAGACTTAAGAATGCAGCACCTTAGAAAATCCAAATCAGGCACATACTGCACTCCATCATGAGTTGAAGAACTACTCCACTGTCCTTTTCCTCCCCTGAGTCCTACCCTCTCATCTAACAGTATTAGCAGCTACCTAAACTGGTCCAAACCCAAAATTGCAGATCCTGTGTCTCCCCCTGTCAAGTTTAGGCAGAATGACTGAATTCCTTGGCTTGGAGAAATGATCACAGGTCCCCATCTGTGAATACACAGCCTTATGGAAGCACCTAGAGTCCCAGAGGACAGATGAGGTCAATCACAGTAGAGCCTGGGTATTACATGTTAAGGCAGATTTTGCCTTAAACAGAATATTGGGAATCACAGAGAAGAGTTCTCTAGGTTTTGAAAAGGCTGATGTGTACAAGGACTTCTGGAGTTATTCATAAAAATCCCCATAATTCTGTGTCTCTGTCACTAACAAAAACATTGTAAAATACAGAAATGTCATTTATAGGGCATCTCTGAATTAAAGTCCTGAGCCTTTGTAGAGGTGAACTGGGGTGAAGAATGAAAAAAAAAAAAAAAAAAAAAAAAAAAAGAAGCATGGTGCTCACTGGACAAGAACTTTCAATTCACTGTGTAGCCAGTGGAAGAGTCATGTCCCCACCCTAAATCCTTTCTGGTCACCAGCTCATGAGCATATCAGAAGAGGCAGACAGGCAAATCCCCTCACTCCTGAGGTCTGCCATCCACGGCCCTTGTATGTGAGGTGTGAACACCCTTGCAATGATTTGATCAGCCTTTGAGAAGCTGTTATTCCTCTCAGTCTAGATTTCCTTCAGGGAGCCATTCACTGGGTTCCTTGTGTGGGCATAGGGCCTCCTTTTGAGCCTTGTACCTCCAGCATGGAGAGAGCTGAGCTCCCTGGCCTGGAAGATGCCCACTATATGAGAATTCCTGACTTAGTGAACATTTTTATGTGAGGTAGATAGAGTGCTGGTAAAGAGTGAGAGAAGTGCTGTTTCTGTGCACTTTCAGCCTGGCCATAAATCTTGTGCCGCAGATCAAGTCAAAGAGGTAATAAATCTCTTAAGTCTTGTAAGACACAATGCCAGATCCAGCCCTTGGAAGAAGGAAGTACAATTCCATTGACTGCCAACACTTGTTTGCATGAGACTTCATCTCATTTCTTTTCACTATCCCCAATACCAAAGGCTTGTCTGCTTTAACTGTCTCTGAAGTAAATGCTGCTCTGAAAAAAGAGCGCAGCAGGCTAGAGATGGCCAGAAAATGCTATTTCCATACTATTTTCTCATGTTGCCAAAAGTTTTTTCATTAGACAGCACACATAATGCAACTGGAGGCAGAGCAGACTCAGGACAAAGCCACTGTGTCTGCATGGACAGTCCATTAGTCCTTTCTGCCGACACCTCTAGGGCTAAATCCTCTGACTGCTTTGCTTGACCTAGAGTATACTTCAGGCATTATGGGAGTGGCCCCATCAAGACATCAAGAAGAATGAGTGCAGCACTCCTAGACCTTTAAGCGCCTCTGGAGTTTCCCTGAAAGAACAAGGACGGCCCCTTGTCACAGATTATTTCTGTTCATAAGAACCTAATTTTGTGAGGACATGCACCAGAAAGCTACAGACGGTCTACATCATTATACCTCTCCCCATTGCTGTTCTCTCATGTCCAAATACTCTCCACCAAAACCACTTTGGACAGCCCACAGCATCCAGATATGTTCAGCAGAGTGCTAATAGAGTGAAGCTGATCAGATGACCCCAGTGAAGTTTATGGCTTTTACACATTCTAGGGAACTCTTCACTTCCAGAGCCACAAGAGCCAAACAGGGACGATACCTCAGCATAAATTCCCTGGCAGAGGTGAGTGAGACTGATGAGCTTCTGAGTCAGTCAGACATGAATCATTGCCCTTTGGAGGGGAAAAAAAGAACAAGACCTGTCAAAGTTGTTTTTCAAAAACGGGGAAATTATTCAAGTTTAAAAAATTGGTAGGCATTTGTCTGGATTGGGAAAGTCCTTGTTCTTGTTCCTATGTTTGCCCCCTCCCACATCCCAGGTGTGTGCTCTAGCAGGCCTACGCAGCCAATCTCCTCCGCATTTGACAACTATTGAGACAGCTCCTACAAAGTGTAATAGCTCCCCTTCCCCACAACTCTCCTTAGGCAAGACTAGGAAAGTATTTCAACTGGTAAAAAGAAATAAATAAAAAAAACCCAACAAAATACTACTAAAAACCCTGAGAAAAGTCTTGGCTTCTAAGAACAGAGCCAGAGTAAGGGCTTCTATGTAACTTCCAGCTTCCTTGGTTAAACCCTTGGCCACCATGCTGTTTGATTTTCAGATCCAGCTGGTCTCTTTGATCAAAAATCCCAGCTGGGACCAAAAACTCATTGTGAAAATGTTAAATTAAAAACAAAACAAAACCCAACAACAATAACAACAAAAACACAACAACAAGAAAAAAACCCTGTAACATTCTTGTGATTTCACAAATTATACAAACCTGTCGGAAAATTCCTCATTGAGCTTCTGTGAAAGATGCTTCAAGAAACAGCAGCGGTACAAATATTATAAATATCAAATATCCAGGCTACAGGTAAGCAAGAATTAGATATTATAAAGTCTGACCTTGTTTCTCAATTTCCATATGCCATACTCATTCACTGTGGAAGCATTCAAACAAGCCAACAGTTGTTCCTTTTCTTTTTGCCAAATAATAAATCTTTCAGATGGCCTCACTGAAATTATTAATACATGCAAACGGTCAGCTATTGGAAGTGTTTCTTTGCAGGTTGTTGTTGCTCTTCTTCATATTCCCTAGGTTTCAGGCATCCACTCATAGCATCCTCTGATGAAATGGGAAGACAAAAATCATATTTTTAACTTCACATGGGAGCATAAAGTTTTTGTTACACAAAAGGGAGAAGAGAATGGTTGACTGTCCTCTGGAATTATATAGAAGTAACAGCTTTTTTCTTTTAAAGACTAGTAGTTTGGAAATCAATTATGATACAGACAAGTGAGAGCCAAAAAGAAATTGCTGAATTAATTGGAGAGCTGATAAGACCAAAAGAGTGCTATGGACTTGGATGGGACTGGGCAATCATGATCCAGGTAACAGGGCAAGAATCAAATATTTTCATCTGCTAATACATTTGGATTGAATTTTTTCTAAAATCTTCACCACTAAAACAAGAAAGAAAGCAAGAAAGTTGAGGCATCACAAGTAAAAAAAAGTTTTGAAGAGAAAAATCTGTCTTGATCTTGAAAATCATTTGACTAAGAAATTGCTTCCTTCTGCCTGGTGTTTTTCATCTCAGGTCCCAGAATATCAAAGGGAAGCAGTCAAATTATGATTACTCGCAAAGGTCATTATTTAAACTTGACCATTAAAACAGAGGACAGGGATTAAGTCCAGCTGAGTTTACAGATAAATTTGTAGCTACGGTAATAAGCATAGTCAGTGCTAACATCCAACCATGTTCAACAGAAGCTGCAGAGACTCATCTATGCTTCTAAAGGCACCAGAAAGAAAAAGTGAAAAGCATTCCAAAACACATACCCTCCTTTTTTAATTCCTCTAACTAGTTCCAACAGTCAGATTTTTAGGTTTTTTTCAAAGAAGAAATTCAATAACTTTCTCAGTTAATCTATTTTACTGCATAACTACTCTTACTGCTAGAAAGTCATTGCTAATATGGAGTAAGAGGATCTAGGTTATCATTTAAGCCCATCATTTCTCATTCTTTCCTTGGTGGATGTGGACAGCCATCTTATCTCCACAGATACTGAAGGTCTAATAGCAAATTCAGCTTTCCTTACTGTCAGACATAGACCTTAATTACAATATGATTTCAACTGTTACAGCTCATATTTCTATATACACGATGCATATTTATGCACATGCCAAAGAGACTGCTTTGAATGGATGGTTGTGAAGATTTTCTTGAGGTAAAGAAAACAAATTGTCATTGCTGGCATTACAGCACAGGAAACATTTTTCACACACCCTCGTAAATATTCCATACACACACACACACATATATATACAGTTTTCCCATTAAAAGCAGTGCTGCTCACATACTCTGACAGTTCTGAGGGAACCTAATGTTACCACAAGCATGCTCAATCCGTACCTGCATTCAACCCCCCAGTGCATGCACAGGCACAGAGGATATGACTGCTCATGGATTTGTGGTACAGACTTGCAGATGCTCTTACTCAGAAGCTGGTCATGAGGCATGAACAGACAAATACATAGATCTTCATGTTTACCAGCCATATCGGCTACATACCCAGGTGGGCGTGCATTACATACCTTCCCGGCCTGATGGATGCTGCAGTTCAGCTGACAACCTGGCCACTCAAAGCACAAACTTGAACACCATCAAGTTCCCATCCATAGGAAACTGTCTCAGGCCCTGGAAGAAGGGCTGTGAGCAGCACAGGGCAGTGCAACAGGGCCTTGTTGAACCAATTAGGGTTAACACATTTCTGGTTAATGAGAGATGCCGGTCATGATTGTAAATTAATATTTTCCAGTGGCTACCCATGCACTGAAGTGTCAGTATTGATCAAAATTACCTCTGCCCAGTTAATGCTGATGGATTCAACAGCAACATACGCCCGCTCATCTGTTACCCAATTAAGATAAGCTCTTGACTCATCCTAATAGCTGTATTTATTGTCATCAGGAATATTGATGTATCTCTGTGTTAACCGCAAACCAACACAGACACGACACATGAGCAAAAGGACACAGTGCCACTCTGGGTATTGTCCCAGGCTCAAACCACGGGTAGAAAGTACTTGGTTAGCCTTCATGTTCTGTTTTCAAGGGAGGCAGTGCTTTCTATGGAGAAGAAGAAAAAAAAAACGCTCCTCCCCTTCTCTGGACTTACTAGACTAGATTCATGCACATCCTGCCCCACATCAGAGAATAAGCAGCACAGCAAGCTCCACAAATAAACTGCTTGTGCTTTTAAAGACTAAAGCAAATGGAAACCTCCTGTTCCACTGTAGTCCAGCATGTGACAAATGCTGGGCATGTAAGTAAAATGCCTTTGGGAGGAATGAAATAAGGATTAATGAGCATCTTTTTACATGGTTTTCTAAGTTTCTAGCCTGGCTGTCTGAATCAGAAGCTGCTGGGTAGCTAATGGGCCTTGGGTAAGGGACACAACAGCAGCTGTCTACCAAAAGGAAACAACAACAAAAAAAGATTCTATAAAAATGTAACATTTACCTTGCAGGGGTTCATTCCTTAAAGGCCAATACACAACCAACTCAAAATGCACTAGCCCATTCCTGGAAGCAGACTCCCGCCTGTAGCAAATGGGCTATTAAACAGAGCAAGAGATCAGGACCCATTTACTCATAAAAAAAGGTCATTTTAAACTAAAACAGAAGTGAGAGCTCAGAGGAGGTCAGTTAATATCTGCAGCCAAAATACAGCCCCGACAATCCCAGCCAAAGTAAGCACCCCATGTGGCCAGGATTGCATGCTGTTATATATAAGCTGAATGCTGAAAAAGGGGTCGTGGATTGGCTCAAAAAGTTAGAAAACTGTTAATAAGGGTCTTTTAGTGTGCAACACATTACTGATGCCTTTTCCTTGCCATGTGAGCCAAAGAAGACAGCACCATCTCACTCATACAGAGGCTGAGTTCGGTCCCACAAAACTAGTTAGAATCTCAAGTCATCAGTAAAAATCTATCTGGTGATTTTCTTAAGTGGTAGCCTCAATTTGCCTTCCAATTGGACAGATGCCCCCAAGGCAATTGATGGTCCTGAAAGCACCTTATTAAGCCACACTTAATGGCAGCTCATGCTGAGTGACAAAAGTTTGACAAAAAGTTTGCAAAAAGACACTTTTAACCCACCAGAGGTAGAGCTTGCAAGCTTGCTGCCACAGAGTGATGGCAGAGCTCATGCTGCTGCTGCTCTGTCCAATCTGTCCTTTAGATAAGTGAAGGACACCTTTCTCCAGGGCTCTCCACTTAGTACTTTCTGTTGTTCACTAAATTAAAAAGTGAGCAGTTGACAGCAGAACTTATTAAATGATTCTTCTCCCTTCTTCCTCCTACCACCATAGCCATGTTTTAACAACCATAGACACGTTGCTGGTGTCCTTTTAATTTGATTTAACTAAAAAAATAACACACAAAGCCATTTGGCCTTGTGCCACTCAATGTACTGCTACAGAGTAGGCATGAATTATAGGGTAATATTTCACACCCTGTTGTGTCTTATTACTTAACTAATAACAATATTTACCCAGGGTTTTCTCCAAGCAATTCAGACAGGTTTAAAAGAAATCTTGATTAAAGAATGACAGCCAAAGTATTGGATGTTAAGTATAAATAAGAGTAATGTGAAGAGAGTGGAAGAATTTACTGTTGCATCCTGGTAGTTTGCAGTAAATCAGTATAATATGAAAGTTCCTCTTTACTGGGCTTCTCCAGTTGTCAACTCCCTTGCTGCAGCCCATGTAGAGAAATGCCAGACCTCTGACTTGCACAAGTGCAATTCTTGTAGACTGCAGCAGCAACACACGGTAATAGCCTTTGCTTGCCAGAGGCTAAATCACTTATGATAATCTCTTAGCCCCTAGACTAAGGGAATAATCAGCCACCTCTCACCTCTTCTGGGGCTAGCCACTAAGAAATTAAACTAGAGTATCACAGACTCCATCTAACATGAGTCTTCTGAAACTCTCGGTAGTTCGCAACTAGAAAAAGACTTTCAGCTGATATAAAAAGCCACCTGTAAGAGTATTACCTGTGTGTGTCTGCCGAGGCAGACAAAGGCAAGGACCAAGTAAATTACAAGGGTATTAGATGTTGCCAGTAAAAGCACTCCCATTCAGGTTAGAGAGAGGATATGACATTTTTACTGGTTCGCATAACTCTTTCACCAGTCAAGCAGCAACTGTCTCTTTGGTAGATTGTTCTTTGCACCTTGCAATTTCTGCTGAAATAGTCAGCATTGCCCTCTGATCAAGGCAGGATACAGAGCTGTCAGAGTCCTTGTCGCACTTCCTTTGGTAATTCTCCAGCTGACTAAGAGACTTAAGCAACACATCCATTCACCTAAGGAAGGCAGTGCAGATTCCTCCCTACCTAACTGCACTGAGAAAACTCATCTAATACTGTAAATACAAGGACTCCTGTCAAGAGCAATGAAGAAAAAATACATTCAAATTTATGCCCAAGTTGCTATTTTCCTGACTGCCTCATAGATTACCTGCCCACTGAAAAGAGTGGGGTGTACCATTGCCATTTTCTAAGACTCTTACTTTCCCGTGGAGATTTTCCCTCCACAAGTTTACCATGCTTCGAAGTGATTCCTGTGTAAGAGTTGCTATAATCACTGTGCTGGTAAAGATGTATGAAAGTCAGGGCTAAGCACTCTAAATAATGTCATTTCTGTAGAATTACTTAAGCTGATGAATGGGCAAAATCCTGCAGTTGTTACTCCAGCAAAACATCATTCCAAGACGCTGAAAATTTTGAATGAATAAAGGCTTCAGGATTTGGTCCAAGAGTAGTAATTTTGGAGCAGACACCTTAAGGAACATAAGTCTCTTCTGATATGACCTTGTGACAGAGGATGTTCTTATGGTCCAGTCCCACATCATACCAGCAGCAATCTGTCACAGGCTGCATTTCTGAGAGGAGTGCAGCTGAGGAGAAGTGAAATGACAAACATTTACCTCTTTCATCAGGCTCTGCAGAGGTTGTCTCTTTATCCTTCAGTATTTCAGCCTTCACTAGCCTTGCTTCCACATTGGAAAGGCAGAGTGTGAAACACTTGTTCCTTTCCAACAGCTTTATACTGCAGAAGAGCTTATAGACAAGCAGCTGAGCCGTATTTCCATTTGCAGGGTCTGTATCTGTGCTCAAATGAGATCCAGCTAGGGAAGGTCGCAGTGGTGTACAAGGACAGGGATGGACTGAGATCCTGCTTTGTCACCTCACCAAGAGGAAAAGGAGGCCTATGAGCCAAGCAGAATTTTGTGGTGGTGGTACCTCTGAGTAACTAAGGAAGCAGGGAATGAAGCACCATACCTTACAGAGAATATCCAGTCCCAGCTAAGGGAACACTTTCGTTTTCCCTTTACTCTGACATCACCTTCACTTCCCATGAAGTTTTACCCTGTCTTACTACACACTTCCTCTTCTCCTTCTCTCACTTCCCTGCAAGTACACCAAGTTGAATTCTGTCCAGCTTTTCTACTTTCAGGTCTGTACCCCATCAGGTCCTACCCAATCTCTCCCAAGGCCTCTTTTCCCCTACACAAGCACCCACCTTTAATTCTCTCACATACCAGTCTGGTTAGAGCCCTGACAGGTCACACCAGGGAAGGGTGTGAACTCATTACTAAATCTGCCAGCTGTTTTATCACCCCAAGTCTCAGCACACCAAACCAAAAAGGCATTTGTTTTCCAGGACACCCCTCCCAACTGACTGACTGGGTGGCTTATCACCTAGAAGCAGCAGCTTTTGCTCTGTTCCAACCCTTCTATGCTAGCAAAAGAATCTTCCCTCTCCTCCTCTGCACCCTTATGTTTGTCTTTCATTTTCTTTCCTAAGGGAGGGTAGAGAATCATACCATCCCTCTTGGCTCAGCTGCTTCTGCTGTACATATTCTGACCATCTGCAGTGGATAGAGCTTTAAAGGAGAGTAGGAATGGCCTTGGGAAAAGACATCATATCCTTATGGGTTAAATTACAGGCCAGGAGCTAAAAACACTGCCAAAAAGGATTAATGTGGCAGACAGTACTAGATTCTGTTAGGAAAATAGGGATTATACTTTAAAAAACAGAAATGCAGGATGACAGAAGTCCCTCAAACCACTGAGCATATGCTTAATGGACCTAATGGTCCAAAGCTTTCATGGACTAATTTAAATGGGTCCAGGATTTATCCAGTAGAGTCAAGAAAGACAGACCAGACTCAGCTCAAGAAAATCATGCTCTTTGGAATCATGGGACAGGTCTCAACAAACAGTATGGCAGGTAGGAAAGAAATGCTGCCCTAAAACTACAGGTCCCATAAACCCTTGTAGCATGACAAGCTGTTACTGTGAAAATTGTATTTTAAACTTTTATTCCAATACAGAATAGACAGAGATATATCTAACACAGGGAAAGGCAATTTCCATTTCTCTTAGCCCTAGGATTTAGTCCTTGAAGGAAGACTGCAAGGACCATGTGTCTCATTTGTTTCTTGTTTTTTGACAGGAGCACAGGACTTAAGATTGGAGGCACTTGCTTTCAATTCGTGAGTGATCTTCCACTTCTGTTGACAGATACATGTCCAGGCTCCTCCATTTGTCTCTGCTGCTGCATGTCTTTTTCCAAACTTACACTTTTCCAGTTCATATTAACTTAATCATCTGCTACAAGTGGAGGAAGGAAGCTAAGCACCCTCTGGAGAAGGAAAAAAAAAAAAAAAAAGAAAAAGAAAGGGAGGAAGAACCTCTAGGTAAAAGCCAGGGGATCATTTTACAAAACACTGCTTTCCTCTGAAGACCCAGAAGCTGCACTGGGAAAAGGTTCCTGCTGAGGTAGTGGGGATTCCTGAAACATACAGGACCCAGAGGGAGAGGAATGAGAGACTAGCAACTAGTTCTGTGCAGAGAAACATGATTCTCTTAAAAATCACTCTTTTACATCCTCCTACTTTCCTCCACCCATTCACATAGTCTTCTGCTTCTTCATGGAAAATGTATTTCAACATAATTTCTCAAACACTGAAATTCTATATCTTTTCTGGTACACTAACTCACTTCCAACTCCACTTGCTTGACTTTGCTCACCTTGGCATGAAGACCATTTATATGAGTTTGAAGGCAAAACCAG